>SMGT01013361.1:92729-128391 GCA_004794575.1 Lanistes nyassanus
GTTCCTGGTTGTTTACCTCGCGCGGCTACATCAAAGCTCTTGATGCTCGACACTACGCGTCGCTAGTTTTCTCCAGCTACGTAATCTTCCCTGAACAACTAACGCACACCTGGTCAGGCTGACACCTTCACTAATCCCACCCCAGCAGCCCCAGGTAATTAACACCTTGCCCCTGGTTTCTACGGCCAGTACCCCCGGTCATAAGTGTAAACAGGGACCTAATCCTGGGCTGGTGATGACGTGAGCGGCCAGATGGCGGCTTGAACAAGGGGATAATAGACCTTAATTAGGCCTGAGAGTCGAGGATGGTTCACACCTGGAATCTATGGTGCAATCTCCTTGACCCACCAGACCCCAACACGTGACATCCTAACTGTCGGAGGGTTTCTGTTCGTGGGTTTGACCCCATCTCGGACGTGTGTAGTCACCAGCTTGCGTCACGGTGCCTGGGAAGGAGTTCTTTGTTCTTCTTACTTTCTAGGGACCACACGTCACAAGATATGTGGCTCAGTGTCACGTGACAGGGTCTGTCCCCGACCCAAAAATATTTTTTATTAAAAAAAAAGAAAAGTCTGCAGAAGTATGAAGACCAGCCTCTGAGGCCACAACTCTTTTTCCTTTCTTGTCCTCCTTGGATTTGAATTGCTGCACCTTAGCACCTGCGGGATGCTGTAATCATCCACATGGCATGATCCCGCAGTCAAGAGCACACACGGCAGCGTTCATACGACATCCGAACTCCTCCGCTCTTCACGCTATGGAGACGGCAGTCTTCGCACGGCGTGTGAGAACTGTGCACAATGCAGCTCTGTGGACGCACATCTGCCCTCTCGACTCTTATTCTTCTGTGTCGGGAGAGAACACACGGCGTATTGTCCGTTTGAAATGGAAGGCAGGCGTTAAGACAGGCATCAAGAGCAGACTGCTTTCGCTTAGGGGATTTTTTAAAATAAAAGTTTATTTAAACCTGCAGCGATGCGTTTATCGCGAGGGGGTGTGAGGGAACAACGGAGTGTTGGGGAGAAGTCGGCTGAACAAAAGGGTGTTCTGTTCTCGATCATGGTTCGCTGTGGTTGTGTTACGTGGTTAGAAAGGGTGGGAGGTAGGTAGGGGTGATTTGTTTGACCAGAGGTGATGGGTTTTTTTCTGTTCCTCTAACCATAGCTTTGTTATGTTTGGGAAGTAGGGGTAAAGACTGTACCATCCCTGACTATATATATGTAATGACTGCGGTGATCACGGCGCACTGGTTTTGTAGAGTGGAGTTGCGCTTGCTTGTATCAGCCGCTGCCAGCGTGTATCGCAAGGCACAGTCTTCTCCGGCACCACCCTGTTCCAAAGTATCAAAAGGCTTTTCTGCATCGTTCCAGTTACGGGGGAGCGGGGGGCGAGAGAGAGAGAGAGAGAGAGAAGGAGCAGATGTCCCATGTACCGCATTTTTGGATGTGATTTATGGCAAACTGCGGGATGCGACTATTTCTTGTTTTTGTTCCTTCTCACGTTCTCTCATCTGCTTACTCCTGTCCCATCTCTAACCTTCTCTGTCGATATATGTGCGTAAAGTGTAAGTTTTGTCTATTACTCGTGTGTTCTCTTCCTCTTTTATCCCCATGTAAACGTCCCTGCCCATAGGATAGCGCAGTTCCGTGCTTTTCGCAGATACAAAGGCCAATGGATTCGGATCCCATTTTCGGCACTCCTAGTTCGTATTTTATTCTGGCTACCCCGTATTCCTACTCTTTCCCTTTGCCCCATACCTTGTCACCTTTCCCATTATGCACGCTTCTTCCTCATAAAGACTCGTTGTAATATTATGACTGTGCTGCTGACACGGCGTTGAGCCACAACAGCCAACCATTCCACACCCTCAGAAAATCATCCTTGCTGACTTCTGTCGTCTACACACACATGATTCATCCATACATGTGTATATAATTGTATGAATATACTTTATTTATTTTGACGCCATTTCGTCTTTCAGACATGTTTTACATCACTGTGGACCAGAGATACAGCGATCTGAACGATCCCTTTGTCTTTGGGATCAGTCTGTAAGTCTTAATTCCTTTCGATAGAATTGGGTTTGCTGGTAGTTTCATTAGAAAATGTCAAATGCAGACGAAAGTTGTGTGTTTGTGAATGGGGGCTGACGGATGAGTGGTTAGATGGACGCGCTGCGTATTGCATTAGTTAATGTTGGGTGAGCAGCTGTGGTTGACTGGCTGACTGGCTGACTGGTTGGAGTAGTAGATGGGCAGCACGACAAACTTCACCAGTTGGACTATAACAGGCGCAGCAGCTTAAGGCTAGAAATGCCAAGATGAAACAACAAGCTAAAAGAGGTTAACGTGTACTTTAAGATACTTTTTAAATCTTTTTGTTTTAATTTTTAAACAAGAATTCTTTTTTGAATTTGTTTGTCTGCAGCTTTAATTACGTCGAGGTTCTTCTAAACGTTGTTACCATCATCCTAGTAAGTATTTCCGAAGACATGCAAAATTGTGTGCGCCGTGCCTATGTGAGTGTGTGTGTGTGTGTGTGTCTGGAGGTGCGGAGGTGTATGAGAGAGAGAGAGAGCTGGTTATGGAGGTAGATACAGAGAGAGACAGCGGGGCAGACAGAGAGAGAGAGAGAGGGAGGTACATGTAGAGGTAAATACAGAGACAGGTAGAAGGAGAGAGAGGATAGACAAAGAGATGGGTAGAGAGAGAGAGAGAGAGGACGGAGAGAAAGAAAATAGAGAGAGATGAGGGTACTTAAAGAAAAAGGAGAGGAAACGAGGAAGAAGAGCAAGGGCCGTATCGGATGGCAGGTTATGGATTGGTTGAGTCAAATACCTGAACTGACCAGTGTGAGTACGCTGCGTGCGTAAATCGTGTAATTACCATTAACAACGTGATTTTAAGTGTCTTTTAAGGCTTTAAAAGATTGCGGAACGAGCTACCGCTTGTTAGTTTTTGTTTATCTGATTGGTTACGATAAAAAGTCACTTTGATGGTTTGCACCATGTTGCAGCATTGCTTGTCAAGTCGGCACACAGTTCCTCTGGCCTTTACCGTCACCGTGATGACGTTCTGGAAAACCCTGTTCTATTTTTACGCCTTTTCCGATTGTGGAGGGGGTGCACAGTACCGTGGCGGCAACACCGCTGTGGAAGAATTCTTCATCTTCGTTCTGCCCAACGTCTTCTGGATTCTGGTTCCTTTCGCCGTCATGGTGGCGCTGTGGTCCCGGATGATCCCCCCAACTTCCGGTGCGTGCAGCTTGCGCCGAGAAGACCCCATCCACGTCCAGAGTTCAAGGGTCAGCAAGAAGCAGGCTTGATGACGTAAATGTACGAATCCAACGATTTGTCCGTTGTGATTTGTTCAGCATTATTCTTTTGTGCATTATGTATGATATCTGTCCTTATTTGACGCACATGTTTGTTGATTTTTTTTTTTTTTTTTTGGTTTTCATCTTCAAGTTGTAATTGCATTATTTGCCGAATGTTGTGGGCGAAAACATATCCCGCAGTGAATTTTTTCAAGTATTGTTCTGTAACCCACCACAGACTTAAAGTTTCCGCGTTTTCATTTCTTATCGTCTTTCTGTTCGCTTGCCCTCAGATCGAAAGTAACCAACGTCAGATTTCTGCCTCATGCGTTTCACGCTGGTGGCTTAGTTCAGGCTGAACTAATGGTGACTGCCATTAACGACCTCCAGCGTGCAATCTTTTGTCTGACTTTTGCATTAATTATGTATTTTTCATTAAACGACGAGACTAGACTGATGGTCAAACAGAACAGAAATCTATTGCAGAAAATGTATGCATTCTACAAGCTGTGGACCGAAAGCATCCGTTGGCGCAAAGTCGAAATGTATTTAAAAATAAGCGCTATTGTCTGTAGTAGTCCACGTACCGTACTTACTCACCGTTTGCAGTATCCCCCTCCCCCTTTTCCATCGTTCGCCAGCTGTTGTCGGACTTTTTGTCCATAGGAGAAGCTTCGCGCATGTCATAACTTCTACTTCCATTTTAGTGTCTGTTTTAATCTGAACAGAAAGCAGTGACGTAAATGCGATGTTTCGTATTGACGTAAATGTCACACTAGCAGACGAGTTATCTAAACCGGTTGGATTCCCATCCGAACAGGACCACGATTTTCTGTGATCCATTCGCTCATTACTTGAATAGAACTATCCACCACAATCCGGTCCGTGCTGGAGTATCGTGAGCGTGAGCAGGTCCCAGCAAGGCACACCACTTCATCTAAGAATTTTTCACAAGTAATCATCATGCTCATGCGTGTTCGCTCATGTGTGCAAGTGAGAGGAAACTTCAGCACGAAAAGGTAACCGGATACGTAATAGAATATATGTAAAAACGGTTGGCAACAACTGCAGTCATGCAAGCTGTAGCAGCAGGCGTGCTTGTGCGAGTGAGATGAAAAGTGGTGGAAGGCGGGAGAGAGAGAGACGGAGAGCAGCAAGTAAAAGGTCTAATTCATTGGAGCCAATCAAATAGCGAGCTCTATTTCGGATATGTAAAAAGCGAGCCAGTCAAATGGCGAGCTATGTTTAGCAGGTTTTTGGGGGGGAGGCGGGGGAAGAGGTGAATGTTTCGGGAGGGGGTTGGGTGGCGGTTAGGGGAGGGATACGGGGGCGATGGACAGCATGATCTTCCAGGTAATCGGAACTTTTTCAGTGGTGACCCTCAGAGATTAGCATATTTTATGTAAGACTATTTTGATTGGCTCCAGTTTTTTATAGCTTTTTCAAGCTCACAGCAACGGATGACAAAAATGGAGAGTTACCTTTATCTTATTATAGAGGACTCGGTTTCACGACCTTCACTGATGATGGGATCCCGAATCAACCAACAGAGGGGTTCCACAACCCCGTGTTTTGTGTGTCGGCAATTCCAGCAACCTTGCCCTCAAAAGGTCTGACTTGTCAGCTCGATGTTGCTGTAAGTGTGATGGTCACAGTCCTTGGTGATGGTGCACTATGCAAGTTCGTGTAGCGCGAGTCAAGGGAGTTAATTATAAGCAGCTTCTCAACACTAGCGTTTTGCCAAAGAATGATTTACGTGACATCGTTTGTCGATGATCTGTCTTTATCAACATATCCTTATCAGTGTTCTTAAAAATGCAAAATTTACTGCTCGAGTTTTTTAAGAAGAAGCTGGTTGTGGTCTGTTGCCAGCGAATGTCGTTGACACCTTTTTTAAAAATGATAATGTGTACGTTATTTGTAATTTTATATGCAATGTCTGCAGTCTAAGCTACTTGTAATTTTATATGCAATGTCTGCAGTCTAAGCTATTTGTAATTTTATATATAATGCCTGCAGTCTAAGCTATTTGTAATTTTATATGCAATGTCTACAGTTTCGGCATTTTGTTGGTCGATACCAACATAATTTCGGATGCCTGTGGCAATGTTTAGGCGCCTATTTCTGAAGATTTCTAAGACCGCTATTTTATTAGCATTTACGGAAATGATGTTCAGTATTACAGTACATGTTAAATGTTTTTCTTTTTTTGTGTGTGTGCCTTTCTTAACCGGACAAATTTCCTGTTCGCATAAAGTAGCATGAACAAGGACGCGCTCTGTCCGCTTAAGTCTTTAAGGTGCTGGGACTGTGCGTGTAATGCACGTGTGTAATGCACGTGTGTAATGCCTGTATTGAAATGTCTATTGTTACAAAAACATGATATCAAACACGTGAGAAAAAGAAATAAAAGTGATGTAATCCCATTGAAGTATTTTCGATGTACTCGCCCACTCACTTCCTTCATTTGCTCTTCGCTCACTCACCTGCTGATTCACCTGTTCTATCTCACCTGCTCTTGCTTGTAGTTTACAGACTAGTACTATCGTGCTCTCAATACCTCTTCGGAAGTTTTTTTAAATCATAAAATCACAAAACCCAAATGTTTCAAAAGGAAACCATTTGTGACATTGTCACATCATTCTAAAAACTGGTCCAGCAAAAGGGCTCGTCTAATAATGAATAACGAGAAACATAATTGGGGGGGGGGGGAGGGAAAATTGGACTTTCGCATGCGACAGAACGTTGATACAATCACTCATCGAAATCGCTTTTTCATGTCGATAATTTGCTGATTTATAGAGTTTCACTATTGTTACAGAATTTACTATATGGAACGAAAAGAAAAAAATCGGGATAACATAATTAGGTTGGTCCAAGATTTAGCTTAGTTGCCTTTTTTTTCTTTGTTTATACCACGTAATGTGAATTCAGACAAAAGAGTCAAAACAGAAATAATCTTAAACATAACTTCTTCTCCAGTGTAAATTCTGTCTCTTTTCTCCCACCCTTTCGTTCCACTTCTTTTCAACACAATTGCCCCCTCACCACCTACAAAACGTTTAAGGGAGAGAACTCGAAAATTGCTGACGTAGGAGTTCGTTTTTAGTTGTTTCCCTTAAACCGTTGTCCTATGAACTGTGTTCGGTCGCAAGGATTATTGCATATCTACTGAGGTCTCAAAACAACCGAAAACTCAGAACAAGAAATGCTTAAATGCTGAAGATGTAGGGGTGGTGACGAACCCTGCTGTCTTCACATACTTGCCATGTATCATCTACGCACTCATTTACTTGTCAACCCGTGGCTAATAAAGTCATTTATTATTTCCCTTCTCTGCAGCTTTCCCGGGGGGAAAATGAAGGACGGAGAGTTTTCCCCGACTCTGGAAAGAAAATGAGGTATGCTTTTCTTTTGATTAGCGGTGTCTGTAGCTCCGTAATAAGTCCTAACAAGAATGGAAACCCTGGACTTGGCGACAAGTCAACTCCCGAGGTCTGACGCTCGGTGACATTCTAAACTCGGATGTATGACTCAATCCAGATCAGCAGTCTGCATGGTTGTCTTCTGCTGCTCTGAGAACATTGTTGAAAACTTCACACTACTCAGTGTAGTACCTGTAGACGACTAGGATATGTCAGTACCGAGCAGACAGGACCAGTTGTAACTAGTCTCCATTCAGCCCAAATATCATTGCCTCCAGGACCAGTCCTACTGGCCACGTGAAAATTGTACAAACAACTAATAAATAAAACTCGTTAGCACTCAGAAGGTGTTAAGTAAACACGGCGTGAACATAATGAACGATAAGCACAAAGAATGGTACAAGAAAATCGTCGACTTAATTTTCCGTGTCCCGAACAGCTCACTGCTAGGGGAAATCCATTATTTTAAGATAAACTTGTTCTCTTTGGCTACACAGTTCCAACGCCTTAGTTACTGTGAACAGGCAGATTTCGTGACCACGGGCAAACAATCTGTATTTTGCCAATAACATTTAAAGACCTCTGGCGGCAAATACAACTATGCATACACACACACACACCCAAGTTTAAAGAACAGTACGCTTACAATTTTTATATACACGATATGCTGAAGAGGAGTTCGGTTGGGGGACAGCCCTGTGTAATTATCATTTGTCTCTCTCCCCCCACCCTCCCCATCTCCCCGTCTTACAAACAGAGTAGACGGAAGAAGTTTCAGCGAATACTTTTTTAAACTTTGATTCTCAGGTATAGAATTACACCAGAAGAAAAGCAGCAATGCCTGCTGCCGGCAAGCATGAGAAAAGGCAACCCTCCACAGACATAAATGGCACACACAAGATGGGCTCTCTTGTTACTGGTCGGGGCCTGTCCTTTGCAAGCACACATCGCGTTCAGTCGTTATGACCCATCGAGTCTTACACCGACTGTCTGTTGAACTGAGACATTTGTAACTCCATGGGGTTGCTTTTCGTTCTAAAAGTTCTCCACTCAAAGATATCCAGCGCTCTTTATTTATGTTTTCAGCTTAAATATGGAGTTACAACAAAGAAGACCTCACCAAGCGAGACAGACAGGAGGTCGACGTTTTGGGACACGGCCCCTTCTTCAGGATGGCATAAACAGATACAAATAGATAGCAAATAACAACTCGTGTCGTTCTGAAGAAGATGCCATGCCTTGAATCGTCGACCCCTTGTCTGTCTAAATCTTGTTTGGTCAAGTTCTCTTTGTTGTACCTTTATTGCCCCAAGCCACACTCACCTCTTTCTTTCCTTTTAAATGTGGGCCTCGATCTGATTCACAGTATAACAAAATGAGAGCTGGCACGTCGAAGACCAGCATTGTTTGCTTAGTTATGAAACCTGTGGGTGACTCATGGACCGGAGGGTAGCCTAGTAAGCACAAAAAAGCCAATTTAGTTCTCACACAGGGAACGACACGTGTACTGGGGGGTTAACCAACCTTCCCGCAGGCTGGCGGCGCACAGGTGCCGATGAAGACACTCTCATTAGGTTAGACAGCGTGGTGTCAGCCAAGCACGGCTGCATCCGCAACAAGCGGTCAGTGAACGCGGGAACTCGGGGAAACCCAAACATTGGAACTAGCGCCTGTCAGCAGGTCATAAGTTGGATACCCACATGATGCCGCCTGCGAGGGTGGGGGCACCTGAGGGGGGTAGATCACGTGATGTAGAGGGTGCTGCAAGAGGGAGAAATAAAAAAGGAGGAAGGAGGAAAAACAGATAAAACGAAAAGAAAGGAGAAGATTGCGCGGGCTTACGCCCAGCTCTTGGAGCTTGCTTGCTTGCTTGGCCGTAGGACTTTGAAAGTCTTGACCACGAAGAGCCAAGGCGGGATGTAGCGAGACAAAAGACCGAGGGGCACATATGAGCCACAGGGCTGCCTACTTCGTGCACCTCTGCTGCAGCTGCGTCGAGTGATTGTCAGGCTGGGAAGAAATAACTGCCTTTAGCCGCTAGATGTTAGCGTAATGTAGAAGGGCAGGCTCCCGTCTATGAGTCACCAAGAGAAGCGGTCAGTAGAGAGGGAGAAGAGGTCAGATTAGCCATTAGACAACTTTGGATGGTCAGGGTTGCATGGTTAAACCGGCCACCACCTGCAACGGACTGTGGAAGTGAAATAAAACTTGGGACGTGCACTCCTAGTTGGTCGTCTGTACAGGTAGGGTGCATGAAGAGGGGATGGTGACGGAAACGCTACAACAGTCAGAAGATTCTATCGAACTATTAAAAAAAAGTTCTTAGAGGGTTCCATGCAGCATCAGGATTTAGGAATAATGCCGGGATCTGACGGCGAGGTGAAGACGGATAAGTTGTTGGCAAAGAGCTGCCGAAGGGCAGAGGGACTCAAGAGGACGGAGGACTGAAGGAGTAGTTTGCGGACAGGAATAAACATCACAGAGACCAGGGACCGATAATCAAAGGTCCTCGTGTCTGACAGCGGAGGGTGGAAGTGACGCTGGTTTTTATGGACCTCGGGCTTCCATCTCCGTCTCGCAGTATAGGTAATGGGTGCAGGGCTAGAGGTCATCACTGGGCCTCGACGAGCACGTAGGCCTTTGTCCGAACCATCCATGACGTAAGTGTCCTTGGGCAGTTACAGCAGGCTCCTCTTTCTCCAGTTCCCTTTCCACGCCAGTTAACCGCTAGGTGGCAGCTCTGTTCCAATGTCAGTGGCCCCTTTGGAATACGCATGGAAAGAGAGTAGCTTCCCCTTTGGGGGACTGTAGTGAGCGTGTCGGACAAGAGCACACATCGTCCTCCCAGACGCTGCAGGCACTAACGAGCTTGGCTTGAGGGTGGCTTGATGGTGGCACGTTGCATGAACAGTACAGACAGACGCTCTGACTAGCACTGAACTGGGGCAGGGGTGTAGGTGGGTGGTGAGGAGGGTAGCGCATGACGAGTTCAAGGTTATGTAATGCAGATGGTTATTTACTGATTAAACCGTAATAATGAATAATCAGAAACAGAATTGTGGGGGTGGGGGATTGGACTACGCATGGGACAGAACGAAGATACAATCACTCATCGAAATCGCTTCTTTTTTAAGTCGATAATTTGCTGATTTATAGAGTTTCACTGTTGTTACATAAATGAAGCGAAAAGAATTTTAAAAATCGGAATAAGATAATTTGGTCTGTCCAAGTTTAGCTTAGTTGCCTTTTTTCCTTTAATTATCTCACGTAATGTGAATTCAAAGAAAAAGGGTCTAAAACAGAAAACAAATCTTAAATATAACTTGCACTTCTCAATATATGGATCCACAAAAGAAAGTCTCATTACGACACGAATTAATGTCTGCACTGGAAAGGTCACCTGTATCCCCAAACAGAATCACTTCCGAGGGTTTTCGGAATTGACAAGACAGCTATATAGCAGTGGCTGCGTCACACACGTCGGTGAGCGAGAAATCCAAGACAAAATATATTTTAAATTATGTAGCAAAATTAAAAATATCAAATATTTCAAGATTGGACAGTGCAGTAAGCATGTCAAGCTCGGTCTCTGTATGTTCTTTGTGTCTAACATGTACGTAACGGTCTATGCTGTAGTGAGGGAAGTAGAAAATAAAAGCCGCGATCTCGATTCATCAGACAGGCCAGCTTTACCTTTAGGCAATCGTCTAACGGGGTAGGTAAACCCCGTTACTAGGCCATCTCCGTTGCGTCACAAAGGGGAGGCCACTCTGTGTACGATGCTCGCACCTCACTAACCAGGCGCAGCAGACAGCCTTTCTGAGTAACTCTGACTCCAGAAAGCCAGAATTACAATGACATCTTTCCAAGGCATCTTAATAGGCTTGTTGTCCGATGAGCAACGCTACCACTACCCTAACGGCAGGTTTATTTATATTCACCTGTGTCACCTTTCCACCTTGACAGGTAGCAGTGGGTAATGAGAAAGGACTCTAGATAGCTCTGACCCACAATCCCTAACCTGGAAGAGCAAGGCGTTTATTTAAAATGCATGCGTCTTCCTAACGGAGAGCGGAGCCGTATGGGCACGCATGCTTGAGAAGGGATACTGTTCATGTGTTTCAAGTAAAAAGTTTTGGTGCCTAATGGCCATAGAGAGGCACACCCATTGTTCTGCTTAGAATTTCGCTGGAGGAAACATGCTCTTGTTCTGATATACACAAGCGTACACACACACCCACACCCACACACACAAAGGCACGCAGACAGACAGCCTAGGGGGAGAGGGCGGATAAAGGGCTGCGATTAGCCGCCCCTGATCCTCTTGCGTGCGGTGGCAGGGTCAGTAAGTGCGTGTGTCACACCACACGCAGGGTCAGCGCACACTGGCTGTGCCCGCAATGCACACCACACCGCGCTTTAGTCGCCGAAGATAATAAATGTGAGAGGCCCGGATGTGCTAACCGTGTCGCGCTGGTAGGTAAAGCTTACGCTGCTAGTCTCTCTCTCTCCTTAGCTTCTCATCTCCTCGCCCTGCCGGCGCATTGATCAGCGAGTGACAGCCAAGAAACCGAACAGGCTGACAGCTCCCCCCCTGCATGGCCGCCGAGCCAGGAAAGACAGGAAAGGCGAGTCAGGAAACACTGGGAAACCCTGCAGTGTCAAGCTGACTTGGCTGGCTTGAAGATTCTGTCTCGGCCCTGTGGTTGTACCGTGAGACCGGCTGTCTGCCTGACGACAGAGGTGAAAACGGGCAGGTTAGTGAGATCTTGTGTGCAGCCCCTCTGGATGATATGCGTGAATGAGACGGTGTTGTATGCGGATTTGTTGCGCAATGGGCGAGCGGGCAATGAACACATTGAGAGAAAGGTAATTTCAAGTACTTCTGGAAAGCTTCAACGCGAGCAGCACACAGCTTCTTTTTCTGATCAAAGTTGAATAGGTGAAACATTTGTCACTACTCTTACGTTCTCGATCTGTTGCCTCCTACTCTGTCCATTTATGTTTTATCTTGCCTCCCCTCTGCGCCCGAGTGCAGCTGCTTTTGCGGGGGCGGAGGGAGTAGGAAGTAGGAGGGTCCCGTCATAAGCATATCCAATACAGTCAGTCAACCGAACTGCACAACCCTGACTCGGGTATAATTTCAAAGGATGTACCTACAGTGACATATCCTTTGGCAAAGTCTCGTACGTGGACGAAAACAAAAGTAAACTATAATTAGCTAGGCGTTAACGTAAGTGCACAGACGTATGTGTGTGTGTGTCTGTGCGCGCGCGCACGAATATAATAATTTGTAGAGTGCTTTTAAATTTATTGCACCTTTGCGCACGCAGTGTGGCATGGGGATTCAGTTGTTTGCGACTGCATTGTAAATTTGTTCGAAACGATCTCACAACATGCAGCATCACTTCAGGTTATCAACTCTGTCTGGTACACGTTAAATCTATTTACAACCTGTCTCTGTAACACTCTTACCGATGTGCCCTTAGTGGCACACGCTGCGTAGCGAACGCATGTCCACACATCTGTTGATACTTAGCGCGCAGCACCTGCCTACGGACACACGAGCAGTTCCGTTCGTAGTTCCACACTGTGCAGCCGCAAGCAGTTCGCTATTTATACGTGTACCAACGTGCGACATTAAGATTAATTACAGTATTAATGGCATTGTTTATAATGTTGGTACAGTCTCTGCCTGGACGTGCACCATGAGTGGTAACGCCGCTGACACTCACAGTAATTACTATGCCTCGGAGATGCTTGTCGTGTAGTGCAGAGCGTTGGATGGAGGGGAAACCAAATTTTTCTATAGGGTTTCAGAGCATTTCCTCTAAACAGTTAGCTTGTGATGCGCAATTCAATTTACCAGTGAAAACACGTAAAGGGAAACTAATTGGTTAGACAATCGCTTTACAAAGAGAATCCATATCCAGGTTTCACATTCGCGAAAATCCACACTATACTGTGAGTGAGGGTTTGTGACTATCACGACAATTCAACGACAACAAAAACGTTTTTTGTTAGTGCACAGGGAAGTTTTTGCGGGAGTTGGAACTAATTTTTATTTCGTAGATGTATTTATATATTTTTCCTGAAAACAAGCCTTAGCGATTTGTTCTAACTGGTGTCGGCCTGCAGAACAATGCATGTTACTTGGATCTCTCATGCGAGCGAAATGTAATACCCACAATGGCAGAATTCTCACACAATCTAGTTAGATGACATTTTTTTTTTCAATGGCTTTAGCTTACTTTTTTTTTCTTAGTCCGCCAGACTCTCACTTGGTAATCGTCTGCAACATCCAGTATATTTCGCATCATCGACATCTACTGGGTTCTCTTCCTACAATTTTTAAAGTTCGATACAAAAGTTTTATTCTTGTTTCTTTTCCCATTGCCCTTTCGGTGTTAAGCAATCCTACTCCCGTTTCCCTCCCCATATTCCCTCAGCCTCCCTCCTAGCCGACGCACGAAATCGCGTATTTGTGCAAAAGTTCTGTGTCTGCTCCGTTTACTGTCGTTAGAAAGCCATTACAAATATAGACCAACAGCCCTTTAGGTGGAGAGTCTTATTCAGGGCAGCATGTAACTAACCCATGGATAATAAAAATAGAAAGGTCAAGTACTTCCTGTTGGATTGGTAACAAAAGTCAAGGTAAACAGTCAAGGTTTTAGCTAGGTTTTTTTCACTAACGAGGAAATAAACAATTAAATTGCATTGGAAAGTTTAGCTGAATTTACAGGAGTCGACCACGAATTTTTCATCTGTCATGTGTCGAAACGATGCATTATTCCAGAGATATGCGTGATGGATTCTTTTGGTTGTTTATTTGAGCATAGACAAACTTCAAGGTGGATAACGCAAACATTGGGTTTTTTTTAGTGGTCATCAGCAGAATGGAGAGCTTACTGAGGTCTTCTCTTCGTCTTGTGTCTATTTCATCCCTTGCTTCTTTGGCTTTTTTTTTTGGTAGAAACTCTCCTCCTCTTAGTTTGATCGCTGGTTTAATAGC
Source organism: Lanistes nyassanus (assembly GCA_004794575.1). Classification (NCBI taxonomy): domain Eukaryota; kingdom Metazoa; phylum Mollusca; class Gastropoda; order Architaenioglossa; family Ampullariidae; genus Lanistes; species Lanistes nyassanus. The sequence continues at coordinate 106,482 of SMGT01013361.1, forward strand.
GATTTTACCTTTCTTCTGCTGAAATTGGTGTTTATTTCGATAGCCAGGAGCACGTGCTGCAGGGTGGCGCTTTTCATAGTTCGCTCACTCTCTCCGTCTCCGTGAAGCAGAGAATAAACATAACATAAATCGATGCAGCGGATATTCTCCCGGAGGGACGCACGTGACAGAAAGCCCTGTAGCAAATTAGCGGGATGGCAGTCAAAACACTTCAAACAGCCGCTTAACTAAACACCTGAACAAACAAAGAGCTGAGCCAGTCTCTCGTCGGGCTGGTCACCGTGACTAGAGTGTGATGCGCTTCAAGCCGTGTGTCCGTCAACATTGCCACACCTGACGTCACGCGCACCTGCGGACACCATCCATAACACTTCGGACCTCAAGTCGCTGTGGAGAGACCCCCGCCCCCTCTCGAACTGCCGTGCAGCCTGCCCTGCACCACCTAGTATGAGAAGGCAAAGGACAACAAGACTCTCGATTGGTTGTTCACCTTTTAACGCCAGATCAGGACGGAGCTAGAAATGTATCGAACGGCCAAGACTGTTCCAAAAAATGAAGTCGAGATTGTTCAGTATGCAATGGTTTGTAAGAGAGTTAAAAGGCCATACAGTCATGTTTGCTTCCATAAAAGGTTGACACGAGATGTTCCAAAATCCAGATGAGCATGGGGGGAGGGGTAGTCAGTACAGGGTCTCTTATGTCTCGCGGAGTGGTCTAGTTCCGTTCAGTGTAGGTCTGAGGAAGTGTCAGGGAAAGAACAGACAGGAAATGAGAATATATGGGAGGGGGGATCTTCGAAAGCCAACCCTGTAAACAGGTGCCACAAGCAACGACACCGTATCTGAACCCACGATCTTCAGTATGGCGCATGGGAAGCGCGTGTTGGGGGCTGCCTCGCAGGGCTATGGCGCACGAACTTTCCATTCTCCAAATCATTGCGCCCCATGTGTTAGGCCACCAGCTCCAAAGATGCTGTAAACAGACAGTAGTCTCCCCTGTTCTGTGGAAGTTCGGAAAGCCTCCTTGGTCTGCGAGTCTTCTCCACCCTTCCCCTTTGTTCATAAAGCCAGTTATAGGTTCCAGGGCCATGCCAGGTAGTTTTAAGCTCCAGGGCCATCCCAGGTAGTTATAAGTTCCAGGGCCATGCCAGGTAGTTATAAGCTCCAGGGCCATCCCAGGTAGTTTTAAGCTCCAGGGCCACCCCAGGTAGTTATAAGCTCCAGAGCCACCCCAGGTAGTTATAAGCTCCAGAGCCACCCCAGGTAGTTATAAGCTCCAGAGCCCCCCCCATCCCCAGGTAGTTATAAAGTCCAGGACATCCCATATAGTTATATGGTCCGCAGCCATCCAAGGTGGTTATAATGTCTAGGTCATCCCTTGTAGTTATAAGGTCCAGGTCATCCCAGGTAGTTATAAGGTCCGCGGATATCCCAGGTACTTATAATGTCCAGGGTCGGAGTGGTCCATCAGCATTCTCTGCCTGTCTGCTGTGGACGCTGCTGGCAACGGGTGATTTACAACTGTAAGTTGGAAACTTCAAGTGTATCTGATGCAGTCATCTGTCACACCGGACAAAGTTCCAAGCGAGAGGCTGCCTGTAGTTCTGGGGAAGGGCATCCCCTGTATGTATTACAGCGTGCTAACCACCAGTACAAAGGGCCGTGGATCAAATCCAGTGGATGTGGACGTGGTATTTGGTGTGAGAGCCGCTGGGGGTTTTCTCCGAACACGGCGATTTCCTCTTCCCCGGTTCCTTCCCTGTCCGCCCTGGTCATGACGCAGCCTTCTTCGTGGCCTTGACCTTAAACATTATCTGATACCTGTGTACTCTGTATGGTTGGGAAAGGGGTATATGCAAGCTTGTATTTTTGAATATTTGTCTGACACTTTATTTGTATTGTAAACTGTATTGCAAATAAAAAAATTTATTAAAAAAAAATAAACATTGTAATCGTCTGCCGACAATCTAGCTCGTAGGGGGTTTGGGCACAGTTGGCTTTTTTTCCAGCTGCGGTTTGATGTAAAGAAGGGTACTGAAGTTATTTGATAATGTTTACAATGCAGAATGAAATCCATGATGGTTGACATTTTATATCCGACACACACTGTAAAGTTCAACCCTTTCGCAGCTGCGTGTAACATGCTCAGACCGCACAGAGCGTGCGATAGAGGTGTCTGAGATGCCGGAATTGATAGACATATGACATACTGTTGCTAGACATGATGACGTGTATGATTTGGGCTGTGGCCGGGGGGGGGGGGCTGAGGAATCTAAATATTTGTTTTAAAAAGCCAAGAAAACTATCTTTAAAGTTTAAAACTATAATAAGCCTATTTTTCTAAATGTACTTTTATTTGCATGAACTTGCACATAAACGCTTAGTACAAATGTGCTTGCAAAAGTCTTAAAACGAATAACCGGTGATGGGCTCAACAAAACTAATAATGGAATTTTTTATGACTGCAGCTAATAGATATATCTGGAAGAACTCATTTTCATTCTAACCAAAAGCATTGTTTGGACTATTTGCATTGTGCATTTTATCAGCTCCAGTAGTCAATTTGGTAGTCATAGGAGGGTACAATTCTTCGGCAAGATATGTTATTGAAGTCCTCGGCACCTTGCAGGCCAAAAGTCACGCCCGACAGGCGAAGTCTGGGCCTCTTCTCGCGAGAATTCTTGTCCGACCTTCACTCCGCAGGGAAATCACAGTTCCGCGCCTGCATCTGGGCTTAATAATCCGCTCGTGGCGCTCCACACCGGCCTGTTTGGCACGTGGGGGGTTAACACTAGTAAGCTATTGCCCTCCCGAAGCAGCTGATGCGGCGTCAGGCCGACAGAAGACGTCCAGGGATCTAGTCGCACGGCTTCTGCTGGCAACAGCAGGTGTTGCCAACACACTGTCTGCTGGGTGGTCGCAACAAACAAACTGACCTTGGAGGTGGCTGCTAATATTGGATGAAGCTTGTGTTGACCCAGTTCGCCTGTTAAGAGTTCAGGTTTTGTTTAAAATAGATTTTCTCTGTGCCCCTTTGTAATGCTCCATTTTGATTCACAAATGTTCGTGCAGAAAGGTTTGAAAGGAATCGCAGGCGTTGGGATACAAAAAAATCATCAACAAATCAAATAATAGAAATGAAAAATTTGCTTTCTTTTTTCCTTCCTTGCTTGTTTTTGTTTATTTGTTTGGGGGTTTGTGTATTGATCGTAACTAATGTATGCGCTGGACCCCATTGTCACGGATTGTCAGTGCAGCTGACTTAGAGGTGGCTGTTGACAAAGGATGTAGCTTGTGTTGAACCTGTTCATCTTTCGAGTTCAGAAGACCTTTTTAAATTGATTTTCTGCGTTTTCTCCATTTTGATTCAGTGTTGTCGTCATTATTTTTGTCTTCGGTTGTTTCCTGTCTTGACCCCCCCCCCCCAACACTACTTCTACTTTTTCCTCACCCCTCTCCTTCTGTTACGAGCTGTCCCTTTGTGGACTCAAATACCCATAATTTCAGCCTTTGTTACTTATGGAAAAAGAGATGCAATCCGTGTAGCAAACGCAACGAAACTTTGGTCAGACCCCAAGCAAGTAATCTACGTTGAATCTTTCACCTGTGGACCCTACTAGCTATCCGAAACGCACTCGGATTTAATCTGTCAGTCCCTGCGTGTATCTTCGCATGCGGTATTGGGCGTGCAATCTCTATTGACCCAGTTAATAACGAGGAAAACGATAGGGAATTTCCTGTGGGGTCCTTTGAGGAAATCAAACGCGTGTCTCACGTCTTCATCGCTCTTCGGAATCGAAGAGAGCCCAGAAGGTTTGTTGTGCAAACCCAGGCCTTTGTGCAAACGTGTGTCGTGACTACCTTGATCATGACAATACAAGCAGACTTTTTGTCTGATGAGGGTAGCGGATGCAGGGTTCACACGGCGCGACTGTGTCGCATGAAAGCAGTTCTAAGAAACTGGTCCACCCGTTTGCAATAAGGTATAATTTTCTTATTGGATGAACACTCTTTACAGACGCATGTTCACACGGCTGGACTAAATCTGATGAAAGGGGTCGTTAGGATCTAATCGAACTGTGTGCATACATTTCAGAAATTCTCTCCAAAAAACTTATCCTTCTCGAGATTTTAGTGCAAACATGCATCTGTAAAAAGGTATTCCATCCAATGAAAAACAAACCATACTTTGTTGCAAGCGGGTGGACTAGTTTCGAACGACTGCTTTCATGCATGCACGCACGAACGAACGAACAAGCGCGCGCACACACACACACACTGCGCTTCAGTTATAAGGCACGCAGAACGAATCATCTGCTGTCTCGACACTTCTATTTCGTCAAATTACCACCACATGCAGCCCTTTGTAAAATTCCTGTCCTGCAATTGTTATCATAAATGTTTCCGCTCAGATGATATTTCCACTGGCATTGTATTTTACTTTTCGCTCAGATTGTCGCATAAACCAGATCTCCAACAGCGTTGTCGCAACGCGATTCACTTCAAACTGAGTAACAGTGGTCTGGTTTTCGCTTTCTGTGTCCTATGGTTTTGTAATGAGGGCAAGGGGGGTGGGTGGGTATTTTAAACAACGAGAAACCTTTGTTAAAATATAAATTGAGCTCGTGGTGAAAGTTGGTAGAAAGATGTGGTCGAGTAGTATTTTCTATGTCAGCCTATAGTTCTAAGAGCAGCAATGAAGCGTGCAATAACTAAGTCACTTACTAATTACACACGCTCAGATTTATAAAGACGGTTAAGCTTCGTTTTGTAGTTGCCAAAGCATCGTCATAGGGGAGATGGTCTAAAGCCAAGATCTGTCGAAGGAACACATGCAATTCGTTTATCTTGCAACTTTTAAAAGGAGGGGGGGAGAATTCATCAGACCTCAACAAGTGATTGTCTTTTGTATAATGCATATTTTAGAAAATCTAGGAAAATGTGTGTGGAAAAGCCTGCAAATTAAGTCAGCGAATTGCGGACGAGAGGTTTGACGTCAGCGCACTTTTATGGTGCCATTTTGCTGGCGGCCGACAGATAGAGTATCACCACGACACTCACTGACATCGCGTTTATGACGGTCAAACTTTAAAAAAAAAAAGCTAGAGGCGAAGTGAGATGGCAATAATTTCCACTGAAGCAGTCCTAAAGCCCTGCACGGAGACGTTTTGTAACGTTATACAGTACGCCACCTCCGCTGTCTGGCGTTGAGAGGTTGTGAAACTGTCGTGAGTTACAGGAGATAATTCGGAGACTTGCCCAGTCCCGCTGCATGGTCTTGGCACGCAGGTCTGTTCATAGCTAGCGGTCATGGGCCAGCCCCGTTTGGTTTGGTATTTCTTTTAACCTGACGAAGAAAGTGAAGAATGCAACCTGAGTGATTCGCATGGCTGGCGGGGAGGAGTTCTCATTTCTTTGCTTGCCATTTATCCGCCTTTTTAACATGCCGAATCGATATAAGTGTCATTTGTAAAGGGGGTTCTTGCGTGCGACATGTAAAACGCACATTAAGGAAGGGTTTTCCCTCCTCTGTGTGTGTGTGAGAGAGAGGGGGGGGGTTGTGTAAATATGTGAAACACGTTACCTGTGACAGCTAACTGATGCCGTTCTACCTTCCAGCACAGGGAGATGGACAGCGCCTTATAACACGGGTCAGAGGTCGCCATGCCATAACACGGGTCAGAGGTCGCCATGCCCACGCTGCGGCGCTCTAAGAGCCTCAACGACAAGATCTCGCGCCAGAAGAATCGAATAGGTGACGTCATTCGTGACCCCAGGTCCCCGGAAGTAGAAGGACGCACCCGACAATGTGTCGACAACTTTCAGGTAGGCCTATTAGTTTCAGCATGCGTGCACACATAAACACACTCCCATGTACACACGCCCGGGCTCACACACACACTCTCTCTCTATCCCTCTTTCGTGATGTTAGCGAACGTATCGGTTTGGGTTTGGTTTTGTATGGGAAAGTCAGGGAGTCAGAAATATGGAAATGTTTCTAAGAGAGTTGAGGAAAAGGCTAAAAGATTGTTTTAACCAGGATTGGCGCAGCCGGATTTCAAGCAGTGAGGGTTTCTCTGTGTGCTGTTCTTTCCAAAAAAGAAATTCACCAAAGCACTTATCATTCCTCACTGAGGCATTGAGGGGTTAGAGACGCCTTCATCAAGCTTAGACTCCGGATCAGCAGCTTGAAGGGCCACAGACTTCGTTACTGTAAGCAAAAAAGTCCCTGCAATGTCCGTTCTGTTACAACGACGAGACGGAAATCCACTTTGTTCTTGATTGCCCTAGATATTCAGATCAATATATACCCAAAAAGTTTTACAAACTCTACACATCAAAGATTCCTCGTACTTATGTCAGATACCAGTCCCAGCTTGACAAATCACCTTTCTTGCTTTTTTTTACAAGGCAGTGAACCGGAGAAACAATGATTTGCCTAGCAGTCTCGCATCAGAGCCTGCTATATGCATTCACGTGTTGGTGTGCGCGTACATGCGTGTGTTTGCGTGCGTGTACGTCTGTATGTGTAAGTCTACATATATGCTAGTATGTGCATCTATACTATACTCTTTGACGCATGTATTATTTTGATTACCCTACAGTAGCACAATTTGTATTATGTCTGTGTATATTGTTGTGGGCACTTTACCCTTCTGTGTGGTGCACTGTGCTGACAGCGCATCGCGTTGTTCTACTGCTTTGATAACTTGATAACCTTAACCATTCTGTACCTATATCCATTCCGAACTGTGTTGTTCTTACATGTTAATTTGTAACTTGTTAATTTGCCCCTTTGATATGGGCCAAACGCCTATTCAATAAAAGAGTTCAAGTTCTCTCTCGCTCATGTTCTGAATATCTCTCTCTCTCTCTTTCTGTCTAACCCTTTATTCCAGCACGCGACATCAGTTACGTGACGTGTACATTGTTAATTTGCCCCTTTGATATGGGCCAAACGCCTATTCAACAAAAGAGCAAGTTCTCTCTCTCTGTGCGTCTAACCCTTTATTCCAGCACGCGACATCAGTTACATGACGTGTTTATTTCCAGGCGCTGGTCCACTTGAGGAAACAGACAGAAGACAAGGCGCGGCAGCTGGATCTCGCCCTCAGCTACGCAGTCGGTAATGTCCCTCGCCCTTCCGTCAACCTCCCACCGGGGCCAGCAGGCGGGGTGGAGATACCCTTCTACAGAACCCAGTACCGAAACTCCGGCCCACCCTGCCCCGAGGGCCGAGGCCCCGGCCTGTACCGACGGCAGCGCTCTGCTGACAACCGGGCCAGCCAGGAGCGAGGGGAGAGCAGCTCTGACGTCATCAGGGGGCAGACAGGGGCGCGGAGTGGATCCCAGAATCACCTGCAGCAGCAGAAGCAGCACCTGCAGCATCCACCACCACCGCCGCCCCAGCTGTCGCAGCGAGTGTCGTGCGTCCGCCCACAGCAGCAGCACCAGCAACAGCAGCAACAGCAGCGAGTGCAGAGGCCGATGTCAATGTACGAGACGCGGCCCGCCTGCGTGCTGCCGTCGCGCGAGGAGCTGGCCAAGAAAGAGCAGGTGATTCAAAACATGAGCGAGAGCCAGCGCATCTTGGGCCTCCAGAACGAGGCGCTGCTCAGCAGGGTGGAGGAACTGGAGTTCCAGACGGCGCAGCTGAGGAAGATTCTGGCAGCCCACAACATCCCCTACTCCACCCTGCCCATCACCACCACCACCCCCGCTGCCCTTCCACCCAAGTCGTCCGCCGTGGTCAGCTCGTGCCCTGTGACCCCGCTGACAGCCGGAAGGCCATCCTTTGGGGGAGCCGTCCACGTGAAGGGAGAGCACTCTGTCAGCGGCTATAGCTCCCTGGCGGAGTCGGCGTGCAACGGTGGGGTGGAGAGGGCTATGGGGTCTGGGGTCGGCAGGCTGGAGGAGAGGGGTAGCGAAGAGGCGGAGGCAGCGAATGCAGACAGGGGCTGGGAGGTTTGCGCAGGGGAGCGAAAGCTTTCGAGGGCAGAATCGGTGGTAACGCTGGAGTCCCGCATGAGCACGCTGGCACGCTCCGTGTCCTCCTGTGACACGTTTTCGGTCAGCACGCTGCCACCGGACACAGACCTGGAGTCCGTAAGTGAACGTATTCGTCATGCTCAGCATAGTGCGTGTTTATGCCAAGTTAAATTTACTCCAAACATTCGCACACGCATCCCATGACCTCGCTCAGTTTTCTTTAGTTCCATTTTGACTTCACTCCAGAAACGTCAGACCGTCATAGCTCTGTAACTGAAGAACTAACGGGTCGTTTATATTTCATGCCGCATTCCCTATTCCCTTGATCTCACAGTCACCTAAGGCTTCTTCGCATTTTGTTCAAGTCTCATTCGGATCGCTTCTTCCTGTTGATCCCCAGCGCTGAGCAAAGAAACAGAAAAAAATAACGTTTCTCAACGTTGAAACTGTCTGCGTCCTCGTCGGGCGTTCGCATCTGGAATGTTTTAAATACGTTTTTTAAAAAAATTTGTTTGCCCACTTCTATCCGATGTGTGTCCCACAGCTCCACGAGGTCCTGGATCGCGCGCTTCAACGCGAGCAGAGCCACGAGGCCTCGTTCTGCACACGCATTGATGAACTGGAGAAAAAGGTGGCGGAAGTGACGTTACAGAAGGCAGTGGTACTGCGCAAATACGGCGAGGTCTTAGACCAGAACCTTGCTTTGAGAGTGAGTAACACTAAGATGTTGAGTTCCCTCCTCGATATTCCAACATCGTATATAGGCAAGAGATTTTGTTTAATATCTTTTGTCGTCGTCGTTGTCGTCGTCATTATCGTCGCCATCGTCGTTGTCATCACCACAACCTTTCTTTCTTCTGTTCCCCCCCCCCCCGTGAGTTTCTAATGAGTCTCTTTTTTTTAATCATTCATGTCTTTATTTCTGGATTTTGCTTTCTATAACTGTACTTTCCATGACATAGTAAACATGATTACTTTCCAATATTCTGTGTTTTTGAGCCGCCAGGCCACTGTAGATGTATACGTATAAAGTAAGTTCCATCATCCATCCGTCTTTTGATTATTTTTCCCCCCGTCAGAAATGCGTGCAGAAGGCCGGGCGAGAACTGCGGGCGTTGACGCTTAAGCAACGTGACCCCAAGTTCGTCGTGTCGCACGCGGAGCTACATGCGGTGCTCGGCCAGCTCCAGTGCGCCGAGGATGAGGCGTGGTCCCGGCTGGACCGCCTGTTCGCCCCATCGCCGTCGACGAACGAACCCAGGAACACCGCTGAAGCTGTTGGCCTTTCGGGAATACTGGACCGGGTGGTGGATTTCGTCGGTGAGCCTGGAAATGTGGTTTTGAAAGTGTAGTCCTTGTCATCTTTATTGTGCTTTCTCATTCCTTTCGTTCTCTGCTTTTATTTTCTTAAATGTCTTTATTTTTTGTGGACAATGGAAATATCTGTCCTTGTGCTGTGTGCAAGCTGTGTATCTTGCGTGCTGTTCGTAGAACTCTGTCTGCCAGCCCGTGGCTTGGTGTGCAGGGTGGGACAGCCAGGACCTGGCCAGAAAGCTGGGAGTCGACCTTCAGGAAGCGACTTCCGGGTCTCGGGACATGACGGAAGAGAGAAGATGCGCGTTTCTGGAGGACTGGCTGATGAACAAGGCTGGAGACAACTGGGTAAACCTGTCCGAACACCTGGGGCTTATGCTTGAAAACCTGGACACAGACATCCGACTTTTCGATCGTAAGTGACCGTGCGGTAACGGGGACTGGCTTGCATGGGGCTCTCGTATCTTCGCTCCACACGCAGCCATCAAAGGGCAAGGGGGAACGCGTCCTATGGCTGCTTTTATTAACACAGAGCGGATACGAACGCCATGCAGGTCGACCAAGATACCGACACACTTTTCCAGTTCTTCCTTAAACAATTGTGTGATATCCTTCATAGTTTTAACTCGAAAACTTTGTTTTCCTGAAACACAAAACTTCGTGTTTTTGTGGTAATATGTCAATATCATGTCTTCGAGGAACAAGTTTATAACTTGAAATACCCTTTGCATCTCCAGACAGTTCCTCCTTTGTCTGTTCGATTGTCTCGCTGATAAAAGAGAGATTGGAAGTTAAGATCGACCAGTGTCAATCGATTTATGAAATTATTGCTCGCTGTGTATAGCTCCAGAAACTTCAAGCTAAGTGCCTGCGTGTTATCATGAGCATGCGTCGTAACGCGTGAACACTTTCAAGATGTCGCGTTGCTTGTGAATTTCACACAGGTACCCCTGTCCAAGGCCCCGAGCGACAGGCGTTACGGAACACGCTGTCTTATGTCACTGACCACGTGACTGAAGCGCAGGTGGTGCAGAACTTTGTGGACGAGCTGACGGTTCTAGATGTGCTGACCACGGAGGACGTGGCGTTTGTGCGGCAGGTGGGTGGTGCAGGAGAGGGGGGGGGGCAAAGTACGCGTGCTTGTATCCAAGCTGGTAAGAAAGGTTTTGACGATTTGCTGGCATCAACCTTCCCGCGGCTTTGCGAGGAACCTGAGGACTTGGCTTGCATAGGGTCATTTCCAAGTCTTTGCTTCCCAAGGCGGCCCGCGGCTTTGCAGTAAGGCGCGCCTGTCGCCGATTGAAGGGATAGAGAGTTCGGATCCCGTGTCCAGCACGAGTACGCTCCGTGCTTGTGATACCCGTTTACAGCGGTAGTCGTTGGGAGGGGGCTCATCCTTTCCACTTCCTCTTTCCCCACCACCGTCATCGCCCGCCCCCCTTCCACCCCCTTAGCCTACCTTGTTGACAACCAGACATGCAACTCTATAGTCGCTGCGCAGCCTTTGGAAAGGGAAGTTTCTGGGAAGGTCTTTACTATTTAGAGCGGCCCTAACCTGCACAGCGTTACATACGTAGACTGCAGTGATTATCCTCCCTTTCTTTCAAATCCTTGTGAAATATCCTTTCTTAAAGGGGGGGGGGGATGCCATTTACGATGCCGACAAAAAGCTGGTAATCTGCAGGGTTCCTTGTAAATTCTAAGCCCTATCATCACATTTTGCTTCAACACTTGCTGATCCTATTCCACTCTGGCTGCAGGTTTCGCAGTCCCCGGAGCGGGCACTGGTCCGTGTGTGGCACGTGGCCCAGTACTGTGGGACGGGCATTGTAGCCAGCATGGCGCATGCGCTGGAGCGCTCTGGACTAGTCCACGTGGCCATTAAACTCACTGGTGGGTGTACAGTTAGCTCTAGCGGACAACTTCTACTAGAATATCTAGTGCAGTACCCAGTAATAAATCTATATCGTAGTACAAACTGCTAATGTATTCCTCCTTCCTTCCTTCCTTCCTTCCTTCCTTCCTTCCTTCCTTCCTTCCTTCCTTTTTTTCTGTCGTTTCTCATTTCAGTCTGCCGAGCACGCTTGAACACACACAGGCACACGCACGTACTAACGCACAACCACGCTTACACAATCTCACCTGTTCGCTTATCGACTCCTTCAGTGCGGCACCATCCCGTGTAACAATCTTCATTTTAGCGACGAATTCCAATTTTGTGTTTCATTTCTTCTTTCCTCAGATGAGCTAGAGCTACAAAACTCACGCCTCCACTCGCTGAATCGCCCAGCCACCCTGGAGACGAATCTCGCTAAAGATTCTCAGACCACCGAGTCAGGACCTGACTTCCACATGCGAAGGTCCAGGCCATCGACACGATCGTTCAGGTCAAAGGTGAAAGGCGAGACGCTTCCGCTGCCAGACACGGACAGCCGAGACAGCGTGTGGAGCAGACGGCTTCCGGCCGCCAGAGTTCGCGGCGTCGTGCGTGGGCCAGTGGTGGTGCGAGAAGGAGATCGCGTGTCCATGGTGTAGATGGATGGCCTCCAAAGCCGCGCCTGTGATTTCCGTAGGAGTGTTGCCCCGCGGGAAGATGTGCCTGCGTGCTAAGAATATGTCTGGTAAACTTCGGCATCGCTCAGCCCACGTGACACTCTCACAAGTTTTCTTAAACGGAAACAGGTGTTCACGTTGGTCAACTCTGTGAGAGAGCAGCTCCACACCAACACCTGCGTCTGCTGCACTTTGGCAGCTACTTCGTGACGTCAGAGGAGAGACAGTCTCGTAGTGCAGTGAACGTGTTTAGTGAGAATCCAAGGATCGTTACCTTACCCGTGAACTGCACAATCGGATCTCTAAAATGCCGCTTGTTTATAATTAAGTTTGGTCATTTTGCTTGTCAATCTTTTCGGGCCGCATTGTGGTGCTGACAGCAGAGGGGCTTTCCATAGGCGAGGTCGAGAGGGTTGCAAAGGCTAGGTGCACCACTTCACCGCTAATGAGGGCTGGCTTGCAGTAAATGTGTGAATTATAGGAGTGAAATAGGTTAAAAGGACTTTTTTTTTAAAAAAACGACAGACGTATTTCCTTTACTGTCCACCAGATCGTAGGTTGAACATGCTGCATTAACTTGGGTAAGGCTTAAATGAGTGCGAAGTTGCAAGGTTTTTTTCACCCAGTTTTGTTTAGGGATTAACATTCAAGAGATGGCCTCTTTTCGTGCATCTGTTGTTAACGTAAAACTTCCACGAGCTCCGTGGAGAGTGACGAATGAATGCGTGTGGTTTGGAGCTCTCCGGTGTAGGAAACTAGATTCCGCGTGAATTCACTTCTGTGGGTTTCTTTTTAGCGGATCGCTGATCAGACGGGCCGCGGTTGTTAATATTTAGTGTTAATTGCCTCCTTTTCGATGAAAATGTTAATGGGATGGCGTTTTACCATCGACATCTTGCACATTCCGTAGTCAACTGGTTTCACCCTGGTGCCTTTCTGAAAAAATGCTCACGTTAAAGACGTTGTATGGTGGTCACAAAGCCAGTGTATAAGGGCATGGAGGCTAATGCGCCCTGTCCGAAATGGACTGCAGAAATCTGTTGGTTAGAAATTCTCTGTTTTCGGCAAAAAGCCCGTCAGTATTGAATACTCCAGAAGTCGAGTTATGTTTCGAAATACGTGATGGAAGAATTGCTGTGAACGTTATTGTTATGACTGTTGTTCCGGATGACATTTTATTCAGTAATGGTTTGGCACTTCGATTCAGAAATAAAGCAATAAAAAAATGTTGAAACTAAGCATTCTGTTGGAACCAGTGGAGCTGTGTGGCCACGTGTGTGAGTGCGAGCAGACGCACTAGCGTGAATTAACTGTGCGCGAGAGGGAGGGCAGCTGGTGGCCCGGGCTTTTTTGCTTTTTTATTGTTGTTGTTTTTTTTTTTTGGTGAGGTTTTCGATTCTTCGGGATACTGATGCTTACCTGCTGGATCAGCGATCGTCTGACAGTGGTCTTCCTGTCAATCTCCATCTTCCAGATGGCATTTACTGGATATTAACATTGTACTACACATCTAAGAAGGCGTGTGATTGTTACGTGTAGGAAGATACCTACAATGTCACCTACAGAATGTCCAAGACTGGACGAAATGTAGTCATGTTTCTCTTGGTGTACCCGACCATTGTGGGATCCAAAATACGCTAAACACTGTCCTTGAGACGCGCGAGACACTGTCCTTAAGCTAAACATTGTCCTTAAGACACACTAAACTTTGTCCTTAAGACATGTTAAACATGTTTCTGAGACACACAAGCTGTATTCACTTCACTGAGTGTTCTTGAGGTGCTTCTGAGACATAATTACGCTGGGACAATGTATGTCCTTGTACCAAAAAGACCTGCTATAGCACGACTTCGGACAAAAGTCAAATCTTTCCATCCTGTTAAACCCCCTAGAGGGGTACAGAACACTTGAAATGTTTCGATGCTTTGAAAATGGACTTGGAAAATGAACTCTAATAGGGTTATTTTGTTCAGTATTACTTTGTATGCAGCACAGTATTGATAAAGCTTTTATTTGAAATTTTTTTTAGAATCGTCAGCTAAGCGTCAGGAACAGTCTATATCCAGTTTTTAAAAAAATGTTCGTTACTGTTACCTACAGCAGTCAGCAATATGGACCGCGCTAAGAAGATAACATCGGTTACATCTTTGCCCAGCTTGGAGATAACGGTATTTCATCGTGGACAGCAACGACAGCTTCAAGTTGTGTTTTACAGCTGGCGAACTTGGTGCGCGATTTTGACCCACACTCAAACGATAGCCGATAAATGCACTGACTACCTGGTCCGTAAAACAGGTACGACGGGTGCTCAAAGCGCAGTTTTGCGTACGCCTCGATTGTTCCCTGATTAGTCCAGGTGTTTCTCCATAAACCACCGAGGCATGTACTTAGCGAAAGCCACATAAACAATTAATATTCTCTTCAGTGAGTACTAAACTCTTCGTGTTGATCGTTTACTGGTTCGTGTGAGGACGCATTGGCGCGTCAGCATCGGTGAATCAGACAAGCTCACGTAAACCTTGAAATGGAGAAGCTGCAATGCTGGATGTATACTGCACCCATATTGAGAGACCAGGTTTGGCCTTTGCGTACTCTGTCACCAGATTACGAGCGGGTTGGCCAATGCTGAAACGTGATTGGGTTTGCCTACGATGCTGTGTCGCACACAAGGGGAAAAAAAGACACAAGACCGCTAACAAAAGGCTTCAAGTTCTTGTAGCATCAGTAGAACTGCATTGATCCTGTGTGGCTACTTTTACTGATGACGTTGCATCCCTACTTTGTAAGAAATATGGCAGAGTGACCCAGCGAAACAATGGCGACTTTTCAGATGTTAAAGCACCTGTGATCCGTTGTTGCAAATGCGACACACGGCCAAGTGCTTGTGATTTCATTTTGGACGCACGGTCAGAGCAGGGTCTTTGCAGTATGTCCGACCAGAGCCATACAGTTGACAGCAATGGACAGGACCTGTCTCACCTCCGGCTACAAAGTGAGCAGTCAAGGTCTCTGGGGTCTGACGGACAGACAGCAGCCCCAGGGTCTGACGGCCCCTACGTGACGAAGGGTGGTGAATCAAAAGAGGACAACGAAGATGACGGTGTGCCGTATGACCATGGGTGGGCATGGATGATCGTTGCTGGTGAGTTTGACCCAGCCTTCGAATTTTGTGACCATAACTTTGTTTAACTAAGTCTTTGGTGTACGTGATAGCTCCGTTCTGTGACCAAATCTTTGGGTTTGTTCTGTCAGGGCTTCGTCTGACCAAGCCTGTATATAATATAAATGTGACGAACTCACGGCTGACTGGACCGCGTCGATTCTGACGTAGTTACCAAAGACAAGGACTTTTTTGAACACCTAATTTTGTGCGGCTGTGGTTTTAGGTGTGGTTTTCGTTCTGCCGAATCGTACTGTCGCTAATTCAAGTTGTGGCAGATAGAAAAATAAATCAAATCTTCATTTAGGTGTGCTGTAGGCAAGTGAGGTCATGGATTTCTTTTTCTTTAAGGTGATTAAATTCAAGATTTTCCAACTGAACGGAATGTTGGAGGCCTGAAGATTAATAATCTAAGCAGATTGTGAAATCTTGGCTAGCTGTTCCGGCCTACGTATTACTGACGTTTACATTGTGAAGTAAACTGTTATTATGAGTTGTATTACATGAAGATGCACATATGCCTTCTAAGAATTCCATAGCACACCCTTTTAATACTGTACTTGGTTCTTTAAAGCCACCTGATGTATTCTGGTGTTTTCTGTATCCAGGTACATTCATCAACGTTACCCTCCTGCAAGGTTACATTAAAGCGACTGGAATTTTCTTTGTGGAACTGCTTCGTCAGTTCGGTGCACCTGCCTCACAGACATCATTGATCTTCAGTATCAGATACGCCGTCTTTAGCATTAGTGGTGACGTATTAATGATTTCTATAACTTGAGCGCATTTTAACAATTAATTTTCGTAAGGTAAGAAACAAGTTTTAAAAGGCTTTTATCTCTTAAAAGCTTTAAGAAAAAACCGGGGTTTTTTTGGTGGCAGCAAACACAGAAACACGTACTGTTCTATGTAGGTCACATTCCTTTATTTTCCTTCCTCCCTTCATATGTTTCTCCCCTGTCCCTTCACGTCTCTGTCACTCACGAGTGCTCGAACGCTAACAGGGTAAAGCACAGACAAAATAAGAAAGAAGGGAAGAAGAAACATAAATGGATGGCATGTACAGACATAAATAATTATGATACAACGACAAATGGAAAGTCGATCAGTAAACAGATTATTCGCCAAAATTCCGCGAAGGAGAAGTTTAAAAATTTTTTATGTTGTAGTTGTCTAGTTAGACATGAAAAAAAAATGTTGATTGTCATTACATATACCCACAAATGTTCTAGCTGCATATTTTATGATTTGAATTTTTTTCAGGACTGTTTGTTATGAATGCTGTTGTTGGTCGCCTTGGCTCCAGAAGAACTGTGCTGATTGGATCCTTCTGTGTTTCCATGAGCGCCATTCTCGCTTCCTTTGCTGGGGATCTGATCACCATCATCTGCGTGCAGTCCATTCTTCTTGGTGAGATGAAGTCGATCACGGAAAATTTGTAACATGAGTTTTATTTGAAACTAGCCAGGGGACCCGGCCCTTGTATCTTCTCTGCTTGCAGTATCTATTTACGGCGCTGGGCGTCTGAGGCTGGATTTTGGAGTCTTCCCTCCTCCTCATCCCACTGCACCCTTCACGACCCTCTCCCTCCTCTGTTCGCCTTCATGATAGAGCCTTTGTTGCTGACTATCTTGACGTTCATATACAACAACTCTGTCTGGGCATTAAAACAGTATCTCTGGGCAAATGTTGACCTACTCAACTACATATGCGTGATCGCAATACGTTCGTTGTAGTTCTCGGTGTCAGTCCTGAAGAAACATGTTTTACTCATCTATTGATTCCTCGGTGTTTGTCTTGTTTGATGCCAGCCTAGCTGAGTAAGTGACTCATTGACAGACTTCTCACTCACTCAACATGGACGTCATCACGTTTTTTTTTCAGGTGTTGCTATGGCCACGTTAGTATCACCAGGTGAGGTTCTGATAGGAGCGTACTTCAAGCGCCGACGTTCCTTTGCCCTGGCTCTGGGCAAGTGTGGCGCCAGCGTGGGCAGCTTTGCCATCCCTCCGCTGGTGGTCTACCTCCTGCAGGAGTACGGCCTGAAGGGCGCCCTGTTTGTGTACGGAGCCATAACCCTGCACTCGCTGCCTGCTGCTCTGCTTTTCAGACCCACGTCGTTCTACAAGAAAATCAAGCAGAGGACAGGCGCAGACAACCTCGCACCAGAAGAAGCTAAAGTCCATGCTAACAGCGATCTGGAAGGCAACAGCAAGACCTCGAAGTACAGCCTCAATCGGGTCAAGGACGGCCTTCACGCTAAAGTGGAGGTAAAACAAGAAACAGGGAAAAGTTTCGCAGGTCATGTACTTTCCAACGTGCTGACAGATGGTGAGAGACATGAAACCTTGAAAAACAACGGAGACGAAAAATTCAGGGAGATAGCTGGCTTGGCGAAAAGTCTTCCTGAAATGCTGGTCTTAAATAGGGAAAAAGAAAAACTGCCTTTTAAGTCACGAAAGCGAACTTTTTCTGAACCCGTCCAAGTGGACATAACGGCCCCAAAACGAGCGAAAGAATTTAACACAATCGACGTCCTCGACAGAGCCAACAACTCCTTGATTGCGAAATACATTTCAATGGCAAGTCTGGAGCTTGGCTCCATGCCTTTCGTGGACGTCTGCAGCACTGCGGGCAAGCAGCCGGTAAACGAAGATGCAGGACGCATGGCGGAAGAAGAAAGTTTAATGGTCAGCGAAACTGCAGGGCAGACACCAGCTCACCGCAGGAAAACAGCGCAGGGAAACGTCTTCGTTAGGTGCTGCACGTCGGCAACGTCCGTGCTGGATTTCACTCTCCTCCGCAAGCCCACGTTCCGGATGCTGCTGGCGTATTTCGCCTTTTCTACCGTAGTCAACATCACCATCAACCTCCTGCCTGCCGCCGCCACGAAGAAGGGAGTCAGCAAGACCGAGGCGGCGCTGCTGCTCAGCATCACCGGCGGCCTTGACCTCGCTTGTCGCCTGGGCGCGGGCTTCATCGCCGACTCCAAGAAGTTGCACCCGTCCACGTTGATCGTCGTTGCTTTCGTCATTCTGAGCGTTCTGACCCAGTTCGTGCGGTTCATGAGGTCGTTCGTGCACTTCCTTCTGCTGGCCGTCGCGTACGGTCTGCTGGGCGGGGTGTCCAACGTCCTCGGCCCGATCCTCGTCATCGAGTACGGAGGGGTGGAGAACATGAGCAAAGGCCTGGGGTTCGCTCAGTTTGTCATTGGAGTCAGCATGTGCGGCATGTACCCTTTATTAGGTGAGAACAGACGTCAGCAGCTTTGCGATCATACCCGTGTACTTCAATAGAACTGATACGCAGGATATTGAAACATCAGTTGTAGGCTCCAACTGTATCGGCAGTTTTCATTCTTTTTCTTTTTTTTTGGGGGGGGGGGGGTCTCTTAATTTCACCATCTCACCAGTCTTGGATTGAATATATAACCCAGTACAATATGCAGTGACTGTTCATTTTAAAGTGTACATTTAATCATCTATTTTTGCAGATTTTCTTATACATGTATACACCGATACATGAGCAATTACACTTTCACGGATCGTCTAAACGAGATTATTCATTGGTTGAAGGATGGCAGTCACAGGTTTAAAATACACCAGACTGTGTTTGAAAACGCTGGCTGTTGATTTTCCTTGAAAGGGCTATCCGTTTTAAATACCTCAACATACAATTAACTGATCTTCTGCAGAATGTCTGTGCTCCTGGTGTCTGTGCTCTTGGTGGGTTTTGTTAAAATGTTCAGTTTTGCCTTCCAGGTTACATCTGTGACGCTACTGGCTCTTACGATGCTACATACCACGTGATCGGGTGCGGTATTTTTTTAGCTGCTGGAATCTTGATGTTGGTGAGGCTGGTTCACAGATGGACAACTCATCACCAGAAAAAAGAGGACACGATATAGAGCCTGTTGTCTATGAAGAAATCATAGAAGACTACTCATGGTTGGTGCGGATTGTTATGACAATAAAAAAGGTTGACAAAAATTACCTTGAAGGTTAGTGTCAAAATGAATTGATTTTAAACAAACCAAGCATGACCTTTACATGGAATAAATATATCAAAGGTCAAATGATAAAAATGTAACTGACAGGCCCTGATGTAACATGGGCATCCTGTGACTCTTAACTTCGTGACCCCAGGTTTATGTTTTCTTACAGACCTAACATGCTCGGACTTATTTAACGGTATAAACATAATATTGCAGATCTATCATTTAAAAAGTTAATGAACCGATCAGGCTCTTAATTTGGATTTTGATATCTGAACGGACTCAAACTTCTCACACTCAGAGATATTTGCATAGTTACTATTTTCACTTGGACTGACGAGTGTGAAAGAAAATGTGCTCCTTTGATGCTGCCTGTATTCCCTATTGGAGCTGGAGACAATATCAAAATAAAATTGATATTATCAGCTTTGTGTGTGTGAATGTCTGTGTGTGCATGTCCACACTCTTCCTCCCACCCCCCTAGCATGGACACAGGTGTGCCAAGCCCAAAATAGCATTAATCTCATTCCAAATCTCTCACATGCCGAACATCATGAAATATGAATCACCTTCTCTTGATGAGAAACCAGATGCGCTACAGGAAACAGAAGAGGATTATTCCGTATCCATTTCGGCAGAAGAAAGAAATCTGAACGATTTTAATAACTAACACCGTAGCACGACATTCTAGATTAGAAATGATGGCTGCATTGAAGATGAAGAAAAACCTAAAAGGAAACAATGTCTTTCTGCACCAGCACAACCGATGACGACATAGAATAAATACCAACTTCAATCAGCCAACAAAGTAAGCGTGGCAGGGTATGAGAGCGCAAAGAAACAAACAGGTAGAAGCATACTTCTTGTCCTCTTGCTTAGCTCTCAGTGAAAACCCGACAAGTTCTTTCCAAATCAGGTTCAAGAAAAGGTTATTCATTAATAAATACTGCTTCATTCTGCAAAGACTAAGAATCATTTTTTAATATTTTATTGGTCACAAAGTATTGGAATGTGATTGCAAATACAAAAATATAAAGACCTCTCAGTAATGTTTTTGGTATAAGAACAGTAAAGACCCCACTGACGTTCACAAGGGGGAACCAAGGTCAGTCATGTGAACAACAATATACTTGTCTACCTCCTATACTAATGTAGATCATCTGAAGTGAAATGTCTTAGGCTGTGACTTTCTAATCCTAGCAAAAAATGATGTCGTCTTCCTGCAGCGATGAATCTCATTTTTTTTCTCTTTAATGATTATCTTGATTAAGAGACATAAGTGCACATGCAAACACATTTGACTAGCAATGATTTCAAACTATTGAAAATAATATTGCTCCAACAACATGCTTGACAACAAATGCTTGTCTCTAACTGGTCACTTCAGTTACCCTCACCACTAAAATATTTACAAATGGTATCTGTGATATGAGCAGAAAGAAAGAAATTTGTCTCCAATATGAAAGACACAACCTTTTGTTCCGTGAAAATTCATAAAATTGTGTTGAAAACACAAATTAAAGATTAAGACTTTCAGAAGGAAGATAAGGTATAAAATACTTTATAAGAACATTTTCAACATACATATTTGTATCGTACTGTCGCACTGTTGCCAAGTTCACCCTGAAATTGTTAGTTTGAAGCTAAATGTACCTTTAGTTAAATACCTTATACAAGATCTGTACAGATTGTAGTGTTATCATTTAAATCTCAAATTTTGCCAAATGAATACAAACCACAATAAACTAGTTCCTGTGCATACTTATTCTTTCGTGTATCCATGTTAAATTTGTGCATTTTGTAGATTAACCATTTCAAGGAATCACACTTCTCATGTACTGTTAAACAGTTTCTTGGCATGTATCGCTTTAATTGATAACTGTATGGTATTGTCACCCCTTTGATATGGGCCCAAGGCCTAACCAATAAAAATTCGTTCGTTCGTTCGTTCGTACTGTTACACAGCATCATTTAACCATAAATGTGAAATGTGCAATGGTTTATTTGATATACAAAACCTTGACCACACAGCTTAGCATGAATGCCACAAACAGTGGCCAGCAAAAGCTAATCTAAATGTTTACCCAACACCGCTGTGGAAGCAAGTACAGATCAACATGGATAAAATGCCCTGAAAGTGGAGACAACCAGATCCAGCTCCTCCTGAGAGATTCCGACCAAGACATCGCCGTCCACTACTCCGGGTCCTCCACCAATTTGTTGTGCACGTGCATCAGTCCCTTGAAGTATTTGACTGTACGAACCCGCAACTCGTTGGTGGCATCCTCATCACAGATAAAGATGGTGGACGGGTGCTGCTGAAAGGCCGAGACAGTCCACATGTGGCACACCCCTTCCTCTATGGCTTTGTGGAGAGCAAAGGCTTTGTGGGCACCAGTGATCAAAATCATCACCTTCAACACACACAAACACCAGTATATTCTACAATATCTGAAAATATCAAACTTAACTTTCTTTCTACAACAGTCCAAACTGATGAAGCTTTTTTTTTTGCAGCTGCTCTAAAATATAAACATTACTTATTTCAGAGAATTGTGTGAACACTTTGCATAACAGAATATCTGCACAGAACACTATCTGCATCATATCTGGTTTGATTTTTATTTTTTCACCCACAAAGGTGTGTATCATTGCATGAAACAAGGTAATGTACTGCCATACTGGGATTGGTACTAATGTCGCAACACGGAGTACGGTCGTTTCGCCCATTTGCTGTTTTGTCCATCAACCACTTCGCCCACCCGATGGGTCGTTTCGCCCACATGCGCAAGTCGTTTCGCCCAATCGTGTAAGTCATTTTGCCCACCTTAATATGTGTGTTGCGAGTTTCAGGCGTCTAGTTGCCCTAACCAATCAGGGGGTAGAACAAACTGTTACGGG
>SMGT01013361.1:128912-158382 GCA_004794575.1 Lanistes nyassanus
TTACCGAAGTGAAGTATCGGTACTGTAGTTGATTCATAACCCGGTCAATAACGTGTGTGTGTAGATACGGATAGCGCTGGGATGAACGTATGAGAGTGCGAGTGATTGTTCTACGTATACCAGTAGATGTATAGTGGAGCATCATTCATTGTGTAGTGAAATATTCTGGAGTAACTGTAAATAAATAGAGTAGTGTATTATCGTTGCCTGCTTTTGTTAAGTTGTGCGCGTGACAAGCAAGGGGGTGGGGGCTTGAGCCGGTTAGAAATTGAGGAAATTAGGTAGTGATTGCAGTGTTAGTTTCCCCCTTCTTGACACATTTTTATGTTGTGATAACTCGAGTCGAACGAGCAGAGTAGTAAAACACATAAAGCGCCATACCCCTAGACACGACAGAGAAAAACCGCGACAATGTGCACAGCTAAGTCAATCAGTTTGCACAAAACGATCAGCTCACTCTCTCTCCTTCTCTCTCACTCTCTCTCACATACACACACACAATCACCAAGCAGTCTGTCAGCCTGAACACCTGTTCGAGATAATAAAAAAAAAATCGGCACATCCTTGGAGCCAGTCAGCCTGACGTACAGTCAAGGTGTTGCCGTGCACTTTTCACAGTCATCACGTGGCACTCTCCAGTACCCAATGGCAATGCCAACTCGCGTTCTGTTTACGCACATCTGTTTACACCCAAACGCAGCCACTCGACAGTCACCCTTAACAAGCGGTTTACCGGTTAGCTTTGTAACCCCCCACTCCCTCCAGCAATTTGCAGCCGGACAGCCTGTTCAAGATCAAAGCAAGTGACTTAATTGGGGAGTAGCGAATCAGACTGATAAGTGCGCTGGCTTGTCCGTTTCGTACGTCACCATAAAGACTTCACAAACTCTCTCTTTTTTCTGGAACTAGTCGACGATTAGGGGGGCAAAGGTGGGCGAATCGACTTAACCGAGTGGGCGAATCGACTTAGGCGAGTGGGCGAACTCGTTTGGCAAAACGACCGGCCCCCGCAGCACAGGCTTCAGTGGTACCAGGTCATATTATACCGACATTCGGCTAACCAGTCCTAGTACTATTCCTTATAGTGCCAAGCGTACGGCAGGGCAGCTACTAGAATAACAGTTTTTAAGTCTTGGGTGTGACTCAACTTGAGAGCCAACCGATGGCTGACGTTCTGCCACAGAAAAGGATAGCTTAACTGTTAGCTTCAGCATGCAAATGGATAGTGACCTAAGAACGAAAAACTATGATATCCAAGGTTTAGAAAACAAAAGCCTGATGCTTCAGCATGGAAAAAAGGAGCATACTATGTGCTAGCTGCATCATCACTTACATTCCCCACCAACAATCAACCCTCACACACTTTCACCAACACAAAATGAGGGCAACCTCACCTCTTTGGCATCCATCACAGTACCAACACCCACAGTAAGAGCTTGGGTGGGTACTTTAGACAGGTCACCTCCAAAAAAGCGAGCATTTGCCTGGATGGTTTCGTGGGCCAATGTCTTAACTCTGGTTCGAGATACTAGACTAGACCCTGGCTCATTAAATGCTATGTGGCCATCAGGACCAATACCTGCACATATAATACAGATCATTTTAATCCCTGCATTAATTTCTGGAACCTCTCAATAGACAGATAAACTCAAAACTCCAGACACATAAGTTAGAGCATGCTAGAATAAAAATAAATTCAAAAGTTATCTGGATAATGTTAGTTTTTCTGCTGTACATTCTTAAATGAAGGAAGCATTTTATATCTACAATCCATGCAGTTTAATTAAATCCAATACACATAATTTTAAAGCATTTATATCTAAAATCCATGCAGTTTAATTAAATCCAATATACATTATTTTAATGTCTGCTAAAACTTTTGCAAACAATAAGTCATGTTATCACAATAAGGGCCATTTTGATGCACATATACAAAGTGTGCTCAGAACAAGTATTTATAGGCATCACAGCCAATGTTCAGAATTTAAATACCTAATAAGTAATACATGTAAATGAAAAACAAAACCACATCCTCTTTAACAAATGTTCACGAAATTAAAAAGTCTATGCCTTACACCAAACCAAAATGTGTCAATGTCCACATACCTCCTATAAAAAGTTTAATGCCCCCTGATGCAGCAATTTTGGCTTCGAAGTCATTGCACTCTTTGACCAAGTCCGGAGCATTGCCATCGAGAATGTGCGCATTCGCTGGATTAATGTCGATGTGCTTGAAAAAGTTCTCCCACATAAAGCTGTGGTAACTCTCTGGATGATTTCTCTCCAGACCTTCACATAAATTGTGATTACAGTAACCGTCTCTGCTCTGATGCTTGGGCTTTTTAAAAACCCTAAGAATCAAGCATGTCCTTAGACTGTTATTATGCAATTACTGCATTTATGTGTCTTCAGAACACTTATCATCCTTCCGTAGAAAATGCTTCATATAAATTTATGAAGAATACAAATTTCAAGCTGACCTAGTCATATATGTGTGCTATTATAACGTTATTTCCCCGATCATTATTTTTTTTAACCAAAACTACTTTACCAAGCACAATGTACATTGATTATATCCACTTGATATTATTTATCATATAGTCTATATTATTTCAATCAAAATATGTGCAATGTACACTCACCAACATATTCATCCATGTTGAAGGTTTTCACATACTGAAAAGAAAGTTCTCCTGCCTTGTAAAACTCAATTAGCTTTCGGTACATGCCTAGTGGAGTGCTACCTGGATAAACCAAAAACAAACAAACAAAAAAAAACCCCAAAAAGTGGGAGAATGAAAGGTAGTGTTTCAAACACATTTTACCAAAAAGCCATATCAAAGTGGACACTGTCTGCTAAGTTTACCACATTAACTTAACCAGACTATTCATCCTATTCAAGCCACACATTAATTAGCAAGCTTTCGTTTTATAATCCTGATCTTTCATCTGAATGTGACTACATGTATATAGAAATGCTCTTTGTTACACATGCCCAAATAGTAAAAAAACAATTGCAATAAATAAATAAGCCAGTAAATTGACTGATTTCTTTTCTCAGTAACTAAAAACAGTTTTTTGAATATAAATAAAAATGTCTTTATGTTACCTGTTGGCAGTCCTAGCGTAAACAGTTTATCAGGTCCAGGTTTAAAATCCAAAATGCGTCGGCGAACATACTTTGCAGCCCACAATGAAACTTCATCGTATGTGTCATGGATCACAAGACGCATGATGCAGGTGTAAGAAGATGTAAGTTAATACCTGTGAATTTAAAAGAAATACTTTCTCAGTTCCTCTGGTGAAGAATATCTTTATCGATGTGTTTTGGCATTTAAGCCACTGAGCAGGATGAGAATGAGTGTGTGGAAGAGCATGCAAGAACACACACATGCATGTTATTTGTTCATGTGTATGAATGTTTATCCAGTGCTTGTCAGTGTCATATAAATCACATGGGCTAACTGACCTGAGCAAGAAAATCCAGGTAACAATTTAGCACCCTAACCAGTCACCTCAAAATCTGTGTTTGCACATACCTTAGATACTGCTAATGGTATACCTGCTCCGTGCTGCCTGACAGACATATTTACAGGCAAGAAAACAGACTAGCAGTATAACATCAGAAAAGCAAATGCTTTAAATCCTGTCCAGAACAGGTCTGAGTGTTTGTTCTTCGCCACGCCCATTACCCCCCACCCCCGACCCAACCCCTCAAAAAAAAATCCTTGCAGGTGTATTTGAACATATTCACCTGTCACATTTATCAGAGGCTATGGACCTGGATGAAATCATTGTACCTGTGGTGCCTTTCATGTTTACATGAAACTCTACATAGTATCAAAACTATGGACAAACATGCTTTTCTACCTTTTATTCATCTACTCTCCCAAAACAAGGAACCACTTTTTTTATATTCACTATTCTCAGATTTGAGTACATTCTAACAGACTCACACATACATCCAAACATAGTTGCTTGTGTATCTCCCCAAGGTTCCAAAGCAGGCAAAGTTTTCCAAGTCTCATCAGTTTATTTTATGGTACCCCATTACCAGAAGACAAGTTCATATTAGCCAGCCCAACACAGGTACACATTATGAGCATGAAAGAGATGGCATCAATCATAAAGATGTATATGGGTTTTATTTTTTCATGGTTCAATATAATGTACATGAAGACAGATGAGAAACTAACGTCCCAAGATCAAAAATTTCAAACAGTATTTCTAATTTATCCCATTCTCATTCATTTACAACACACATATGACCAGGGTCAGCATATACTGTATACATATTCAAAAATGCTGTCTGAGCAGAGTGCCAATTAAAAACATGGGTTTTTTTCCTCAAAAGTCTGTGTGCTCAATGCGAATTCAACCCAGACATTTTCACTGCTACGGCAACTATAAAGTATAATATTTTTTTTAAAAAACTAACACATAAATAAGGAGCGAAATTGCCAACTGACAAAACTTCATGAGTTCTGGCCAAGGGAAAAGGGTATCGATGAGCTGGACTCAGGAGAATTACGCCTTGTACAGAGGTGCCAAAGACCATCTGTGTAATTCCAATACTGAATCTCCACAGGCTTGAGCCATATCAACGACAGGGCCTCTACTCCAAAATGAAATGAACTTTTCCCTAGAAGTGCTCTGTTTTGAGTGTGATCACATCAGTGGTCTAGCTGTTAAGGCATCTTCATTCAAGGTGGGTGATTGGGGGTTCGCACCCAGGCCAATTCATACCCAAAGCTTAAAATTTGGCAGTCTAGTAGCTGCCCTGCCAGATGCCTAGCACTATAGGGAACTAGGACCGGTGTCAGTATAATGAGAGTGGGTGGGACTGAAGGCCGTGTTTCGATAGCAGTCCCACGTGTGGCAGCAAGTAAACTTTGTCTAAGCAACACCGTCCTCTTGTGCACCTGGTTTGTGGCGGGATGTTGAGCAACAACCACCCACCCTGTTTCGAGTGAAGAACTTACTTGGTTTTCTTATATTATACCTATGGTACAATACTGTTAGTGTAACGTACATCTTTGCTTATATGTGAGTAACTCATGGCGAGCATAGAATTAATGTGAAATCTGTGATAAAACAAGTTTTACGACAGCAAAATAGTAGGGGTGCTCTTTTACACGGGTCGAGAACACGAGAAACAGCTATAGGGGCCTCGACGTTTCGAGACACTTATGGACACCATGCACGTGCCGTCATCGATTTTGTGAGCACCTGACTCTAACTTTGTTAGAAATCAGCTGACTTGGAACTTACGTCCACTGCAAGGTCATCCTAAAGCCAGCACATGGTTTAGAGGTTACAAGAAGGATCATCTGATAAAGTTTAAAGCTACATTGAGTGACCTTTGTCCAAATGTCAAGAGGAAAAAGGGTTATCCACTCGGATATTAATTCTTTCATGTTCCCCTGTCACCCACGTGTTGAATCTAACCGGCATTTTTGCATAAAAATGATGATTCCTTGGCTATAGTTTTAATTCCAGCTCTATCGTTTCCACTTTGCATTCTCTTCTACTGTAACTTCATTCTCTGCAACTTTTTTTTACAAAAATATGTTCCTCTGGAGCGATATGTTTACAGATGGGCAGAAAATAACTTCCACAACAGGATATACATTACATATCAATACGTACCTTTTTATGATATATGTCGGAGTTGTTTGATTGTTTGTGATCTTGGTTCTCAACAGAATCTCAAGTGTACACAACACAGCCAACTGATCAGTATCTTGCATGCACCCAGCACTGATAGCAGCCGCCCCCTTTTTAGGGTGAGCGGATATAGAACTCTACTATGTCGCATACACATAAAGAAATTTTAAAATATAAACTTTTTCTATAATTTAACAACTTATCTGACTTGTTTCTATAAATGGTTAATGTTTTAATTGTAATTGTCTTTGTTACTGCTAAGTGAAGACGTCGCAAAAATGTGTAAATCGATGCACATCCACCACCATGGCGGCCCTACGCAGCAGACAGCTTTTGTTGTCATTACGCAAAATAATTGTAACCTCTCAAAGAGGCCAGTCCGGTCAATTTTTGGATAGATATAGTTCTGAATCGAAGAACACATTCTTCAATTGGCTGACGTTTGTACTTGTTCCCAGGTTTATAAAATATGCTCACTTTATCAGACTGGGAGGGATTGCTGCGACGGTTGGAGTCAGCTATGGCATTTACGGAGGCATTGCGCTGTGCATGTCATCATCTGAGCTGAGTACGAATAACGTCTTATCGAGTTACCAGAATCGCCGTAGATATCAACCGTATTATATGTGCCATATTTAGCTCACTTTTTAAATCTTGTTGTTATTTTATAGTATAGATCTACAACTTTCTAGAAAAGAATTCTTTGGCTGATGCAACTCCCAGTGCTTGACCTCCTGTTCGTAGGTTCGATTTGAAAACGAAAGCAGTTGGTTTGTTTACTCATAAGAAGGACTGTATTTTTTTAACAGTGCGTTGGGTATAGCGTGGACAAGTGTTCATTTTATTCTGTTTATTAGCTAGGTCTTGCTGGTTCCGAAGAAGTTTTCATCAAAGCACCTGCTAAGTATCAATGCAGATTGGAAAAATGATCAGAACTTTTTTGAAATTTAAAAAAGTCAGTCTTAGCAACCTTTAGCTAAAGCTTTGTTTCCTTTTTATAAAGAACAGCAATGGTTTTATGAAAGATAATGCAAGTCCAAAGCTGAGTGCACATGTACAAAAGCATCCATAATTTATTCTGTTCTATAATTAATGCCAGCAGCCTGCACAGTTTCAAAACTTACATTGTTCTTTTTGTAACTACAGATGAAAGACTACTAGCAGCTGCAAGGCTTGGAGTTCACAGAGAGGTTTCCAGGTATGTGCTTTAATGCATATTAACTACTTTAAATTTTAAATGTTACAGTTGATTAATTCTTATGGACAGCAGTCAAAACATGGAATACCTTAAATTATTTCACATGGCTGTCAGCAGATTAGCAGATGTGATTTAAGTTTTCTAGAAAGATGTCTGTCATATGCTGTGATAATTTGTTTGAAACTTAAGTCATGCATGAGACATTGTATGATGTCACAAACAGGTTGATAGAACAAGGTGCTGATGTTAACTGCCGACATGAACTTGGATGGACTGCATTGCATGTTGCTGCTATGAACTCACATCCACAGTAAGAATTACAACTGTTTTATTTTCCTTGACTACGTGAATATTTAACCTTTATAAGTCTCGTATATATACAAGATATTATTAGTCATATAGTGTGCTTGATTATAAATAACCACATAAATCCTGTGAATCCTGAAAATGCTGTTGTATGTTGCAATACAAATTACAATATAAAAGAACCAGATGCATGTAGAAAAGATTAAGTATTTAACATATATAATGGAATATGTTGGTCGGTCTAGGAATCCCATTCTGTCTGATATCAGGGTAACACTCTGGTCTGACATAGTGACATAAGAGAGAACAAGAAACTATTGACATGTAACACTGAGTTCCTAATGATGTAATGTATCACGTTTGGTAACTGACTCCGAAGTCAGTGAGGTGGGAGCTTTCCAGTTGCAAAGACCACATGGAACATAGCACATGTAAAGAATTTATGGGCATCTATTCATTTAGCATATATATATATATATGTATTTTCAATCTTGGTAACATTGCTGTGAACTGAGGTGGTGTGGGAGTGGATTTATGTGTATATATGCATGCATGCACGTGTGTTCATGATCACATGTATGTATATATGTGTATGGGTGTGTGCATGCTCATTTATATTTCTTTTCCGTGCGTCATAATGGCAGAGTTGTAAAAATTCTGCTGGAAGCTGGGGCAGATCCCAATCTTGGAGACCAGTACACTAGTCCGGGCCTGATGGCAAAGGAGAAGCATCTCCATTCTTTGCAAGGTAGGAGATCTATTTACTGATTAGTCTATCTTTTTGAGGACTGATTTGGGGGACATCTTCTGAAGGGCAGTAGATTTCTTGCAAACCCTTTGTCCCCTGTGAAACAGCTCTGTAGCTGCTGTTTTATAGTGAAGAATGGCACCATCAAGTAAAGGATTGAGATTCAAACAACCACATTACACTTTGCAGAGGCCAGTCGCTTGACCAGCCTTCCTGGTCCTTTGGAGTGGCTGGTGAAGCTTGAGCATTTCCATGTTTGTGCATTTAATTAACTTGTGCCGTCAGAAAACCTCTAAACGTTGTTCCTTGTCAGTTGTAAATGCTAGACATCTTTCATTGTTTTCTTATAGTTTTTTGTTATCTGCAAACATGAGAGAAACACTTGAGAGCAGCTTGTCTTGATTCCCTTCCACCCACCCCACTTTTAGTATTGTGTCTTTCTGGGATCATGAAGCAATGTCTTGAAAAGTAAAGAAAAAAGTCAGAAGTTATTCAGCATTATCAGGATTATTTTCTGCTGTACGTCAGATTATAATGTTGAAAGATTATAATGTGCTGCATTGGCAAGAAGGAAGTGATCCTTACTGCTGTTTTGAAGAGGAACAAAAAAACTGAGGGGAAGGTGGGTTTTTTGGGGGGAGGGTGGGGGGGGGGAGTTTGTTGTTGGGTTTTTTGGTACCTGGCTTTGATGTGTAATGATGCATTTTTTTCAAGTACACTTGAACAGTAGATATACATTTCTGTTCACTGTTGTTTGTTCTACTTTTGTATCAGTTTTAATTTCCCGAGAGGAAGAGTTTTCTGCACGCCTGAGTAACAAGGCTAACTTCCAGGACTGCACACCTTTGCACTATGCAGTTTTGGCTGACGATCTGGAGTGTGTCAAGATCCTTCTGGAACATGGTGAGAATTATGTTGTACATTGACATTATTGTTTATATGCTGCTGACCTTGTCATATTTTCTGTCTGAAAGTACACTTTTTTCTTCATCTGCTCTCTCTCTCCTTCTCCCTCTGTTTTAGATTCTACCCATTTAAAAAAAATTTATTTGTAATTTGCTGAATGTGTCCAAGGGATTTATGTCTTTACAGTCCCAAAGCAGCAAGATGCAAATATGGCTTACCTTTTTGTTGTCATATGAAATCTCTTTTGCTCACTTTCACTCACACTCAACTGCTCTCTCTCTCTATCTGTCACACTAAAAACTTATTATTAATAGGGTCACTTATTTATTTTAACTCTTGACTTTGTTTACCTAAGCAGAAAAATGTGTGTGTATGCACTTCTATTACATATCTATGTTTATGTATGTATTTTGTTTATGGAAGGTTTATATATTTATATTCATTTATGTAGGGGCAGATCCAACCAGAGAAAATGTTCTCGGCCACAAACCCGCAGATTACTGCAGACAGGCTGTGATGAAAGATATGCTTGAAAAGTATTTGAAAAAGGTAGGTTTTTAAATTAGTGTTGCTGATGCACTTGTGATTATGAAATTTTACTGCTATTGTTTTCTGGAGTGTTCTTTGAAAAAAAAAAAAAAGAAAAGAAAATCAGCATACTCAGTCGGTCACTGAGTCAATCAGTCGGTTAGTTTCAGCCTCAGCCTCAGCCAGTCCAGTCCAGTTTCCATCCAGAACAACCTGTTTTAAAAACCGAAAGTTATTGTCGACCTGGGCTTTTCTTTGCAGGTTTTAGAAAGGAAAGAGAGAGAAGAAGCTGAGGAAAGACGGCGATTTCCCTTGGAGTTGAGACTGAAGGAGGCCATCATTGGACAGGAAACAGCCATTAGGACCGTTGCTGCAGGTGTCTGATGTTTATCTGTATTTCTTATATTTATATGTTGTGCTGGTGGGGGGGCGTCTGTTTTATTTTATATTGTCTCATTGGGGAATCTCTCTTTCCCTCTTGGGGAATGTTCTCTTTATTATATTTATTCCTATTAGCTACTTGATTTGTGGACCAGTGTTCTTGTGTGTGTTGGAAATTGTTATAAACCCTTCATTGTGTAATAATTTCTCGCATTATTCTTTCCTTAACGATTTCTGTCAGTGTTTTTGCATCATGATATTTTTTCACCGTGTCACCTTTTACCCTAAGATACTGATGCAGTGCAGGTGGTGATGGTGAGAACTTTAATCATCCCCTCCCATTGCTGAGAAGGTGCAAAAATAAAACCCATAAACAAAAGTTGAAAACGTTCGTGGGAATCATCTGGCAAAACCTCTTTCTTCTTATTCATGGTGTCAGGAAAACACAAGCCCCCTTATGCATTCCCCTGACAAGCAACTAAGAACATGTCACACTGTTGCCATTTATTCACTGCTCTGATAGGAACAATGTTATATCTCACCAGCCCTGTGAAACCAAATCTATATGTTTAGCTAGAGTCTAGTATCATTCTACCATATACATATCATCTACAGCACATTCCTTTATTCAGTGAATTCATAAAACGCATTCCTTGCTCGGTCAACAGATATCTCTTGCCTACCTCTTGTGTCTGGTTTTTCCCGCCACTTGAATCTATCTTGGCTTCCAGAATAAGGATTCTTGAGAAAAAACCCCTCTAACTTCAAGTGAAGTCGGACATTTTTACATCACTACTTCCCGGAAAAACCTATACTGATCTCAACTCCCGTCGCAATCCACCACACCGCTAATTAGCATTATATAATTCATGCTCACAGTTTCATCACATGATCTAGATCTAATATATCCGGATAGCTTGGGTCGCTCAGAAATCTCCAAGCAGGAAGGACTCATGTGTTGGGTTCTGTTGAAGATAATCTTGGCTTTGTCGGGATATCTGTTTGATGTTCTGGATGTCCATTGGTACCTCTGACGACCAGAGCAGAGAGTTGTAGCATTCCCTGCAAGGCAACAAATGAAACAGGTTAAGTAAATCTGTTTCTTTTCAATACTTCTCACCTCAGATCTTGTCTACATGCCCAAGTAGAGTTCAGGCAGTCTTTGCAACCTAGGAGGTTGGGTTCTTGGATTCGTGTGAACTCATTTCCTGTCTCAGTAGAAGATTTCTCCTGTCTTGTGACACCAGGCTGTGAATTGTCATTGAAGCCTGCTTGGCTGCCGATCCTAAATACGTTTGCCACTGGTCTTCTCACCTTCCGTCTGAAGTGCATACATTCCTGAAGTCATGAGTTCTCCACACTACCCAAGGGGAATCAAGTTACTGTTTTCATGTTAGTATTCTAATGCACCTGGGAGACTGCACCAGCTGGGAATCATTATTTGGCAAATCGTTTGTATCCTCCATTAAGAACAGGCACTTAGCTGGGTGAAGGGGAGAGAAGTATCTAGCTTCACCACAAAGCGTCTGTTTTTCATCTTTGCCTTCACCTGTTTGTACCTTTTTCTGTCTTTGCCTCAATCTGTCTGTGTTTGTGTTGTCCTGATGAAGCGGTAATGCCCCAGAACTGGCAACTGTGTCGTCTATTGTTTAATTTAGCTTGGCTCTGTCCTTTTTTGTTTGGTTATGATAGATTAGTTTTTCTATTGCAGCGGGTTAGGTCTCTGGTGGGCCTTTTAACGTGTTGATAACAGACCTAATGTGTTAACTGATGTCTTGTTTGTCTGGGCAGCTTTGCGTCGCAAACAAAATGGATGGTATGATGAGGAACACCCTCTTGTATTTCTCTTTCTGGGATCATCTGGAATTGGTACATTTCCTATTTGTATTATTTGTGTGTGTGGGTGCATGTGTATACACACAGGAGGAGGGAGAAATACTTATGACATTATTTGTGAGACTCATTCATGTCACTGGAAGACATACATTAGTTATCAAATGCTTTCAAAAGCATTGAAGATGGGATGAGCTGTGTAACTCCTGTGCTTATAACTGTACCACAAGATGCAAGATTTGTTGTCAGTAGTGAATCCTGTCCTAACACATCTGACGAAAACGTGATGCTGGTGTCATCTTAAAATTGAAGAGAAGTTGAGACTGGTTTTCCAGTCCCAGATGCTGTTTGAAACCCCCAGAAAACATGTGTTTCTTTACCTTCGTCTGTAGGCAAAACGGAGCTTGCTAAACAAGTGGCCAAGTACCTCCACAAGGATCTGAAAAAGGTTATACACATTATTTATTTTTCCATGTGGGCATGCAGGGAAGAGGTGGGAGGAGGAGAGAGAGAAGAGAAGTAGCTGAGAGGATAGTTGAGATGATGGTTGAGACAATAGACATGGTGATATGAAAATGCTGCCATCCAGAACATTTCCAGATTCTCACCATCCTTGTTATTTTCACACAGGGGCAGACTGAAAGCATTTGGGTAAATTTAATACTAGTTTAGGTCTGTCGTATGCAGGGACATCATGTCGTTTATCCTCTCTGTCCAGGGTTTTATAAGAATCGACATGTCTGAATACCAAGAGAAGCATGAGGTAAGATTTGGTGACAGCAGAGTGAAAAGTTCCCACATAGTGAAAAAGTTATTTATAGTTTTGGTTATAGTACCAAAAGGGGTGCGGGGGAACCTGGTTCATTATATGATTTGCTTTCGTGTGTGTGTGCATGTGTGTGGTGGGCGAGATGGGTGTGAGATTTGCATGTGCTTTTTTTTTTCTCTTGCCCATTTCTTACATGACTTTTGGTGCTTTTCTCCTTAAATTTTTGTTTCAATTCGATTTTTTCTCTCTTTTTTCAATAAAATTATCATTATTCCTTTTCACTGTCTTTCGTCGTCAGGTTTCTCTCCTTGGTTTTAATTACAAATACATGTGTGCTGTTTTTCAGGTAGCGAAGTTCATTGGGTCACCCCCAGGGTATGTGGGCCATGAGGAAGGAGGACAGCTGACACAGCGTCTGACTGAAAACCCAAAGGCAGTGGTGCTTTTTGATGAAGTGGAAAAGGCTCACCCTGATGTTCTGACTGCAATGCTACAGTTGTTCGATGAGGTAAGAATTGTGCAACACATGCAACTCTTTCCAGTAGCCAAAGATGTTCAGCAGATGACAAAGTTGTTTGCCTGAAATGCAACAGGCTTTTGTCATCGTCATCATCATTGTCTTGTATCTTTCCTAAGGTGTAGGCTGCTTACGAGCATCTTCCAGACATGTTGGTCCTGAGCCAGTCTCTAGCTGTCCCCAGGTGTTGCCTATCGTCATGATATCTGCCTTTAGGATGCTGTGCCAGATATTTCAGGGGTTGTGATAGTGGGTTTAGTGACAGAAATTTGGAAGCTGTTTGTATATTTGTACCTGTTGTTTGTTCAGTATATGTTTTAAGTGAAGGCGAAACATTTTGTGAAACTGCTTGTGTCATCCAAAACCCGGTGCTTAATTTTTTTCATTCTGTGAATCCCTGTCTCTCTTTCATGTTGGTAACAATCACTATATTTTGCTCATGAGGTTTTTTGACAGCCTGTGCATGTGATCTCTGCTGCCTCAGGGTCGGCTGACTGATGGCAAGGGGAAGACGGTGGAGTGTAAAGATGCGATCTTCATCATGACGTCCAACCTGGCAAGTGATGAAATTGCAGAATATGGCATCCAGCTGAGGGAAGAGGCAGCCCGCCTGTCCAAACTGGGACACAAACAAGGTCAGCTGTACACCACAGACTTCTTGCTTCATTTTTTTTTTTTTGGGGTGGGGGGGGGTCCCAGAACGCCATCCTCCTAGTATTGTCAGTTTCACGGGACATGCTGTCCTAGAAGCAATCCTTGCATGAGCATACATACCACCTTTCTCGTTGTTTTTGCTTGTGTCATTGACAGTGCTTTGAGAGAATGTGTTGTTTATTCTCTGCCTTGTGAACAGATGAGACTGAAGGAGAAGAGATCACTGTGTCAAGGAGATTCAAAGACAT
Source organism: Lanistes nyassanus (assembly GCA_004794575.1). Taxonomy (NCBI): domain Eukaryota; kingdom Metazoa; phylum Mollusca; class Gastropoda; order Architaenioglossa; family Ampullariidae; genus Lanistes; species Lanistes nyassanus. The sequence goes on from SMGT01013361.1 coordinate 142,668, forward strand.
AGTGGTGAGACCTATTCTGAAGGTAAGCCTGACTTTCTGTGGTGCAGCTCTACACAGGCTTAAGTAGGTCACAAGAAACCTGAGGCACTGTTCTTTATTTAGTTTAGACACCCTTGGATGGCGCAGCAGATGAGCTTTCCTCCGTGGCTCTTTGTGCAAGAAAAGAGCTAAATATAAAATAATTGAACTGGTTTCACATTCTCTTTTAACTGGAGAGAGGTCTGTTATGAACGTCACAAAGATGTTTGGTTTGGGCATTCACAGGTAAAACACACAGACCATGCATTTTATTTCACTCTGTTTATGTTGCTACATTGAAATGATTTTTTCAACAGGAACACTTTCGACGTGATGAGTTCCTGGGACGTATAAATGAAATTATTTACTTCCTCCCTTTCTCTCAAGCTGAGCTGAGCAAGCTGGTCATCAAAGAACTTAACTTTTGGGCCCAAAAGGTGAATGTAGGAACTGTATGCAGATCTGTTGTAAAAGGCAAAGGTGTAATATTGATATAAAACTAAGAATTAGACATTCTTATACAACAGTGAATAGCTGGGTTCAACATATAGGGACATAGAAAACAGTTTAGTCAGAAAGTGAAAGCGTTATTGCCTATTGTTTAATTGCATTGCCTCCACTTGCATGTGCGGAGGGATGTTTATGTGCCTAAGACTACTATGGTGTACAAGATGGCCAGCTGCAGTCCTCTTAACTGTATGCAACTGCCAAAGTGGGTCATATTGTGTCTTGTTTCGACATTGCACAGATAATCACTGACAATGGCAGCCCTCATCTGTTGCAGGCTGAGAAGATGCACAAGCTTCGGCTGCTGTGGGACCACCGGGTGGTGGATGTGCTTGCGGAGGGGTACGATGTTCATTATGGGGCTCGGTCCATCAAGTATGAGGTGAGGCAATAGCAGATCTCTCTAACTGCCAAACTTTATGTGCAGACCATTTCAGCAAGATTTGCTAGCGCTACAACTATGGGGAAAGTAGAACCCAGCACACACAGACTGAAATAGCAAGACTCAAACACCGGGAGTAGTTTTAATGTTCATTGTGACTATTGCTTTGGGGCACATAAAAGATACTTTTCCTGATGCAGTAGGTACCAAAAACTCTGGTCTATTGTTTTCATAGGTGGAGCGTAGGGTGGTCACACAGCTGGCTATGGCGCATGAAAGGGAACTGATCAAAGAAGGCAGCGTGGTGCGTGTCACCGTCACCAACCCCGAGTACTTAGTTTCAGAACCGGACAACCTAGACAACAGAGATGATGATTCTGGAGATATCCCACAGAGCATCAAGATCCAGATTCTGCAGGAAGGATCTGAAGATTCTTTTGCGGACATCAAATTTGAAACTGGAGACAAGCCCTTCACATGTGCTTTTAAGTGACAAACGTCAAAGCCACCAAAGTAGCCTGATGAGATGAGGACAGCAAAGTCCTTTCGGTGTTGGTTAACAGCAAAACTCCTTGTGTGAAGGCAAGAGGGTAAAAGAGGACATGGTGCTACAGACATGAGGATGCTGCTGCTACAGAAAATATGCTATGGTGCCTCATTTCCGGATGCTAAAACTTTGTAGGAATCATCTCTGCAACAGTGCGGGCAGAAAAAACTGTGCAACATGTAAAAATAAAATGGGGACACGTGAAGAGAGAGAATCCTTCGGACAGGTGTTTTAGACCCAGTGCTCTGTTTGTGGCGTAGCTAGCATCAAGCTCAACCTGTGAGACGAAAATCTGCCGTCATATTATTTCAGCCCCATGGGCTTGCATAAAATCCATCAGAAGTGCAAAGCTTCAGCTTGCATTGTTCTGCGTCATGCACACGTCAGGATATCTGTTGCTACAGTTCTATGCTTTTTTGATGGCTAAGTACTTTTTGAAACTCTTCACCATCAGCCGAGACTTACCTTGCAGCTCCAAGGCTCGAGATTTGGGCTCCTTTAATGTGAACAGATCGAATGCCAAAACCCATTGCTCTTGTACTTATTAAAAATAAATCTCAAACACCCTCACTGCCCTACAGCCTAAAACGGTACCTTTGTAGAGCGGTTTATTGGTTGATGGAGGTCCTGATCTTTCCAACATCTTCCACAGTAACAGGCAACTGCATATGAAGGGAAGCTTAATCCCCAGGATAAGTGTTCTGACAGTAAAACGCAGCCTTAAAACTTGGCTGACAGCTTGTGAGCATGGTTTGATCTGAAGTTTCTAGTGACTGTTGCACAGACACAAGCATATCTTTTGTGACGGGGGAGAGAGTGGTGCTTTGAAAAGAGAGACGGGTCTTCCTATGACGGCATCTTGCTACCACAGGTCTTTCTGTGGCTTATACGAGATGCCTTATAACAAAGGGTCTGCGAATGGTAAAGTGAAAATTGAAAAAATGTGTGTAGAAGATGCGTGGCAGAAAGCTGTCCCTGTTGAATTAATTGCATGGCGTCACTTTCAGTGTTAGCTACTTTGCTAACATCTTGCTAAGAATCCTTATCAAATATGCACTCCGGCATATGTAAGCACACACACAAACACACATAAAGATCCGCAGCGGATACCTACCTTTGAACTAGTTTCAATAATAATTTATTTCGTTCTCAATGAGATCTTGGATAAATGATTGGTTACAATGTCAACTGTTCATCTGGTTTATGATTTGTACAGTCATTTAGAAGCAGACTGGTTTGGCAACTTATAAATAAAAAAAAATAGAAACAAGCTTCCAAAATGTTTGGGGCATGCTGCATGATGATTGTATTTTGTAGAAAACCACCTTTTGGACACAAACTGCCACACTCATGCCAAGTGGCAGCCCATGGCACAGCAGTAGTGTATACTTGCTGCTGACACAGAGGGTCACTGGTTTGGATCCCTTGCCCAATGCACTTTGCATGCAGCACCTACTTACAGGGAGGGCCGATGGGGTTTTCGCCTTGCATTTGGCTGCCCTTCCCTCCTTCAAACACCCTTCACCACCACATCATAAGACGACCTTCGTTGCCAACGTGAAGTTGAACAACCAATTTAAGCAAGTTTTAAAGACGTAGTTGACCAGACCGACCAAAGTAGGGTACCATAATTTTATTTCTGGAGATGGAGAGGTGGCCTGAAATGGCTGTTCTGATGAATTTCAGTAATACAAGACAGCCATGAATGTTTCTCTCCCTACTTTCTGTTTGTATAGTTTGTATTTTCTGTACCATTTATATCTATACATCCTTGTGGGTCAAGCGCATGAAGTGCGTTTTCGGAATGCAGTGATGCACTATATAAATGTACATAAATAATTTAGTGAAGATGCAGCAGATAAAAACTGTCTCAAATAAGAGCACTCTATATGCAATGCATACGTAGTAGCCATGTCTGGTACAGCTAGAAAAAAATTTCTAAAAATGAAAACATAGTCCTCAATCTACCTCCTGTGAAGAAGCTGCAAGATTAAAAGAAAATTTCACCTTGCAAATCCCTTATTGCCACTTCTCCAATTTAAAAACTAAGAAAACTAAGAAACTAAAACTTCACCCTGTGGTGTTCTGTGCCCCAGTTCTGCTCACCTCAACAGAAGATGAAAACATCTGAAATTGGCTAGCTTATAAAACATTAAGACATAGACTAGAACCATAACTAGGTAGACATTTTATCAGAATGGGTTAAGATTAAGTATGCTATCTGCAGCTTTAGTGACGCTATTTATCCAAGTACTACACGTTCTGAAAATATTTGAAGGTTGCAAATCCCGTTCAAACACCAATCTCAGGACGTTTTTTTCTTATTTTTGCAAATAAAATTTGAACTGAAAAGGAGTATACAGACTAAAAGGCAAATCAATGAGTAGAAAGGTGTTAAGCACATTTTCAGTAACATCACAGACAAGCCTGTTTATATATATATATATGTCTTAATCATGCATAAATACCTTGATATGCATGTGCATGTGTACACACACACACACACACCATATACAAACATGCAGCACATGCATTTGCATAACAGCATGATTACTGGCCAATACTTTTCATTGTCTCCAAGATCTAGGTTGCACAAACATTTCATGGATTCAGAATCCTGCAAAGAAATCAACGGTAGTGGTGTACACTCAAAAGTTAACGGAGGGAAACTGGTTGAGCAAACAGAGAGACCTCTCCCCCTCCTCCAACAAACCCAAGGCGAGCCGTATTCATTCCAAGATTATGTAATTATTCCCTATAATGGTCTATCCTGTTGCATAATTATGTCTGAATCCTTTCGCCAATATTTTTGCGAAGGAGATGGTGAAATGCCAACCAAAGAATGACATGCAAGGACAGTAAGAATGCATTGGAAAGTAGTGCACATGTTGTTTCTATTACTGTTCACTGCACAGAACAGTAAATAAGTCACATCAACCTGTCAAAGTCGGGGGGGGGGGATCCCATCTGGAACCAAAGATGGTGTGCCATCCCTCTTCAATCCACTCCTTTGTTTAAAAAAACCCTTGGTGTTACACCACCACCCACTTCCACTGAAAACATTCTGTTTGGTTGGCCTGCAGACAGTTGTGCCTTCATCACAATCAAGACATCAGAATTCTTTGTGAAAGCAAAATCGAAGTTCAGACGTTTAACTTCTTCTTTCACACCAAGCAGCTGAGTTGACTGTTTGACTTGACTTGACTTACCATGACTACTTTTTTTTTTAGGGGAGAAAAACAAGTACAAAACATGCCAAGCATGTTGTCTACTAGCAAGGAATGCCCAGAATGTAAACTGATATTAGCATTTCACAGGCATTGTTACTACAGTAGCCAAGACCCTTCACAGCTGTCTGGAGACCCAAAATATCTTTCTGTCATTGTGGCAAAAACGTGTGCAGCTGTCAGCACACACCTCAATAGGATGCACATAACATCCTCAAAAAGCAGTTTGCTGATGTCAGCAGGCACCACAGTACATGAAACAAATCTAGAACACAAACCGAGAGCCAGTAGTGTCCATCGGACCCAGCCCTCCGCTTCCACCCCCACCACCACAGCTGCCAGGTGGACCCTGGTCAGAATCAGGATCTTCCCAAAAGTTGAAAGGTGAACTTGCACACGTTTCCTTTCGGGCTGCTTTTGCTTTGGCACTCTGCTCTTGCTCCTGGAAAAAGAGGTAAACTGCATCTGGTAATTGAACCTCCATCAACCGTACACACTATGCAAGAGTATTTCCAGACAGCTGTACAGTTTTAGCACAACACACCATCTTTCTTCCTGTTGATTTGTAATGTCTTTCATGTCAGAAAGTAAGAGACAAATGTTACCGACTTGGGACCATTTCCATTCTCCCACCTCCATCCAGTCAAAACTGCTAACAAGTGGTAGGGAAGTCACCCTAATACGCCCACAGATTTTGGCACAGCAGTAGGTCTGTCCCTGCCCCCCTCACCCCTATCCACCCACCCACCCGCGATCCACCAATCAGTCGAGCCTCCCCACATATTTCAGCACAGAGGTAATCTGCTTCTCACCTTCAAGAACTGTATATTGTCCTTGGAGACGGTCTCTCGCAGGTCAGCACGAAGTGGAGGGTCGACAAGGGAACACGGCTCGTAATCCCCCAAATCTAATCGTTTGTACACCAACACGTAGGGTGTGTCCTTGACGAATCGCTGGGATATCTGCTGAAAGGAAGCGAAGGAGGCATAAGACACACGGTTGTCGTTGAACATGTACCACTTGTCCAGCATGAGGTCAACATCAAACTCTTTGGTGCAGTCCCCTGTGCCACCTCTTGACTGACTTTCATGCAGTGAGCCGTCACCCTGGGGAACATCCAGGCTTTCGACGACCGCATCAACATCCCCGATTTCAGAGTGTCGAGCATAGCAGTAGTAGTGTCCGCAGTCAGAGGATGCCCCAGAGTGCACCACCACTGAACAAAGCCCATACAATTCACAATCCTCCAGTGACGTATCAGGTGGCAGATAGGGAGGCACGTATCTCAGAAGCTTTTTCCACCTCTCGCTACACTTCAAAGCACCACCCGCACTGTGAGATCCACTTTTCTTCACTTGGATGGCCAGTGTGCGCGGATACAGAACTTCCTGGAACACCTGCAACAGACAAGCAAAACATCCATGCAATGTCACCCAAAACATCCACATGCAAATGGTAACAGTGTTAAGCAACAAAATCACATCAACCACATGATGTGTGTCACCAGCTAATCCATGCCACAAAGGTTGTAACTGTTTTAAGCAACAATGGGTAAAAGCTAACCGAACCTTGGAGCGGGTCTGCAACTGTGCATCGTATGCGAAGCGCAGCAGAGTCAAAATCAAGTACTGTGGAGATTCGATGATGGTGTTGGTTCGTTCTCCATCCTGAAGCTTCCCACAACGGTCACACTGGTACTTGTTGTCCCCTTCCATCCGCTCTGTGCTCAGGTAGTGGTTCAAAAGTTCACTTACGCACACAGGTTGGCCTGACTCCTCGGATGCTGCTACACATGGGTCCTGTTTCACCTGGGAAAAAAAAAAGACCAATTCCAGACCAGGGATCAGTGGCAGACAGGACCATGCAAGTGCCTGTGTGGGGATTTGTGCATTTTCTCTTTATTTCACAACACGCAGGGAACTCTACATTTTCTCTTTATTTCACAACACGCAGGGAACTCTACATTTTCTCTTTATTTCACAACACGCAGGGAACTCTACATTTTCTCTTTATTTCACAACATGCAGGGAACTCTACATTTTGAATTCAAGCAGCTTCCAAATGGCTTCTTTCCTGGGTGAAAAAAAGATACCTTCCAAACTCCATTACCAGAAAAAAATCAATCTCGTGAGCAGCCACAGGACGTGACACTGAGACCAACTCACCGTGGAGCGCTGTCTTAGGAGGTGACCTTGTGGAGCTTGACCGCCACCTCCAGCCAAGGACATCGGGGAAGGTGTGGACAATGACCCAGTGGCCCCTGACTGTGGGAAGGCCAAGGGGATGTCAATGAAGCCTTCCTCGTTGTGCGACTCTTGCTTGCATGACAGACATCTCAGTGTCGTTCGCACCTTCCCACCAAACGTCTCCTTCACCAGAGTGGACATGTTCTCGCTGTCCTGCCGCTGAATTCCATGCAGGCTGCTTAAAGCTGGCAAGGTGCTGGGAGACGGCGGTAGGCTAGTGCAACTGCCAGACCTTGTCAACTGATTCTTCATCACTTTCAGCTCCTGCTCGTGCATCTCATCCAGCAAGAACTTGAGAAACTCGGAGCAGTCCTGCTGCTGGCCAGGGATGAACCACGAGGGTCGCGAGGCCACCAGGAAGGTCATCGGTGCTATTGCTGGTCTCTAACACCACCAGAAAACATTCATGTACACTTTGTACACCCTATATAAGCATCTGAACATGCAATACCTTTGTACCACGATGCAATTTTGTGTAAAAGTTAACTTTTTCAACACAGATGAAATCAGACGAGGTTAGTAACAGCAACAACCCAGATACTGAAAAAATACTGAATTTTTAAAAGCACTTATTATGAAAAGAAATAAACTAATAAACAAGAAATGCTACAGACTAAAATAAATAAATATGAAGACTATTTACCTGTGAAAACAGAAGGAATGCAAACACTTGCTGAAGACTATTCAACAATCCCTCTTGCGGCAATGGCGTGCGTGACAAAACTTTCCTGCGAAACCTGGACAGAATGTCAGCTTTAGCTTGGAAGCTGTAATGAGAATTTTCATGTCTTGGCACAACTAAAAATACCTTTTAGCAAAAATACTGCCATTAGCGTGGAAGTTGAAGCATGCACTGTTACTGTAACATTAACAATAACATGAAAAAAATATCACCACTGCTGGAAATGTTGTGTTTAAATGTGTTGCCATGAATAAAAAAATACCTTTAAAAAGTGTAATTCATGTGGAAGCTCTGAAGTGGGTTTAAGCTTCAAAGACTGCAACTTGTACTACACTGTATGAGTAATATATATATATATAGCTTTTCGATGGAATGTATTTTGCTTTTGCAGGTTGTATATCATTAATGTGTGATGCAAGCATCCCTAAGATTTAAAAAAATGTAAGAATGTGGCAGTCAGTTGGCTGGTTGTTTGTTACTAAACGTACAGTCAGCAACAAATGCTGTTTCATGACAGGAGGGACCAGAGTAATGCATTATGTCAAAGGGAGAGCCTTTCCCCTCCTTCCCCTTGTATGGGCAACAAGTATGTTAGAGAATGTCACATGCCATCCCTAAGGTACTGTAGGTTACAGGTAGCATCTGCTCTCTCCTTAGTGTGACATGGCAGTCAGATGGATCCTGCGAGTTTACAGACTTAATTGAAGTATCTTCATGCTTTTCTCCCCACTCCCCATACCACTTCTTTATGTGTAATGCACAAATATGCATGAGGGTCATGGAATGAACTTGTATACATGAGTTCAGAGGTCAAGGGTGGACCTGGCTCAGCAATGACATGCACGAAGAGCTTGACCATGGAAAGTGTGCTGTTATCACAGGAGATAAGGCGAGGAAAACTCTATCAAATCATTGGATAAGCAGTCAGGGACCCCGTCTTTGGTACAAACTGTTGTTCGAACTGTAATGTCAATGTGTTTTAATGTTGTTTCTGCAACTGATCACTGATTGTATGCAATGCTTTGGCAAGGTATGTGCATCTTATTGTTGTTCTTTGTGCATATCAGGTGATGGGAGAAGATGTTGCAATAGCTGATATGTAGACCTAGCTTAGGTCGACAGAGAAAGCTGGGAGGATCCCCTTGATCAATGAGACCATTGTATCAGCCTCACTCGGTCACACATAAATAATGGTCATCTTTCACTGTATCACTGAATTATATGATTCTCTGGGGAGACCAAGTGGACAGGGGCTTGAATAATACAAATGAGTTGATATATCATAAACAATACAGCGTTTTTCGTTCCACCTACGCATTGTCACCCTCTTAATGTTGGTTGTGTGAGAATAAGCATGAGACGACATGTTAGGAGTAGAAAGAATTTCCCAAGTAGACAGCAGTTGTCAGGCAGAATGCACAGCAAAGATCTCTTTCTTCACTGCTTAGACGTAGAGCTGAGGTGTTACAGAATTCATTTTCAACACTCACTCTGACTGTCTTACAACAAGAATTCATTTAAAAAACCTTGACACTCTCCTCTTGTCCATCGACCGTGCATGACCAGTGTCCTTGTCAGCTAAGTGACTTTTATTTGTCTGTTCGTATCTTTTTGTGCCGTCCTGAAGAAGGGGTCATGCCCTGAAATGTCGACTTCCTGTCTGTCTAACTCACGCTTGGCCAAGTTCTCTTTGCTGTACCCTTACAGGAATTCACATTAAATTTTACATTACAGCAGGGTTTTTTTCAAATCCTTGCTCAGCAGGAGTGTCAAGCTTTTAACAACAGCTGCAGGCAAACTTATGTTTACCTTTGGCTGACAGCAAATTGATTTGTCATCGACTTGCACAGCTTTACCATAAATCTGTTGCCATGCACATCCAACGCAGATAAGCTTTCGATAGGCTTGCTCACTTCAACGTTTTTGTGCACACACACCCATAACCTCACATACCTGTCCCCCACCCACCCCCACCCCACCCCCACACAAACACTCACATCTGATAAACAGAAAAGAGCTTGTCCCCAAGGCACGAAGAACAGATTGTTCTGCATGCAGATCTCAGTACTGGCACATTTACTTCTTCTAGATGTAGCACCATAACCTTAGTTTCTGACCTGATGTTTGAAAAAAAAACCACCAACAGAAGAAGTAACCCCAAAGACACATGACAGACTGTGCAGTGCTAGTTCAACTTACTCATCACACATGAACAATGTTTGCAGGACACTATTCATGTAGCAAGTATTGCCCAGATTGAAGATCCCAGTTTTGCCGGTGTCAGACTTTTCAACGTCCCCTGACATGACTGGCGTTTGGCCTCCAGACTGCTGTGAACACCATCGACTGTCAGTCAGCCTGGCCTGGATTTCCTGGGTGCTGGGGCAGGGCACGTCCTGTGGGAGGGGAACCAAGCATGTCCAGATATTGGCCATTTTTGCATGGGCAGAAATCCAAAAGGCATTTGTAGTTCCAGCAAACTAAGTGGAATGCATACAGATAACAGCATGCAGTGTGCTAAAAGACTAGACTGACAAGAAAGTCTTCTCTCGATAAGGAAAATTCCCCCCACCATCCTTTTTCACAAAACTGCATTTCTGTCATGAAACCACCCCTCTGCATTGTGCTTTCATGACAAGGAACATGGCTACATTATGAAGTCCGTCACTCATGCACCGTCAAGACACTAACATTTCAACAACACTACAATCAATCTTCCCCTGCACACGCTAGTATAATGGAACTTTCTCACTCTCAATAAACAAACATTTCTTTATCGGATCACGATACTTGAGATTTGCCTTCTTTGTACCGACAACGAGTATGTCTGGGTACATAACCTGAATCTTACTTTCCCGCCAATTCTGTGTGCACTGAGTTTGACTTCGTTCTATTTCCTGCTCTTTGGGATCTATCTTATTCTCTCTACTACAACAAGCACTGCAGAGCGACCCCTTCATTGCACGTCAGACGACTTTGGCCCTAATTTCGCGCCAAATTCCACCAATCCATCAATCCTAATTTGCAGATTTCACATGTGATCTAGAGGTACTACCAGTGAGTCTAGCCCAGCTGCTAATGAGACACACGTGAGGAGCTGAGGAGAACGGTCCCATTCCAGGTTCTCTCTAGAAGTTACTTTAACCGGGTCAAAGAACTTTTTTTTTGTTTGTTTGTTTGTTTGGGTTTTTTTTTTTTTAGTAGAAGGCTCTAAGGACAAAGGCACTGAACATTTCTCAGGAAGGGAAAGGTTTAGGGACAGATAGGCTTCTATCCCAGTCTGGAGTGTGTAAGATGGAAATACATGCAGTTTTTGACCAGCCACTGAACTAGAACCCGCTTCCAAGAAGATGCAGTTGTGAATTGGGCTTGGTAACCAGAGGAAAGTTCGAGAACTTTTCCATCTGCAACGCACACAGTATTTCACCTCCAGCTAGGATTTCTCTGCTCCTTGTGTCTCCCGGAGTTGGAACAGTGGGCTACTGTTGATGTAGACGGTACATGCACTGTTTAACTACCCTATGAATACCCCCTCGTGAACCCATGGAACTAAAAAAAAAAAAAAAACTAGTACTTTTCTGTTTCACTTTCAGTTTGTCAAATACACTCCACACCATCTTACTGATACAGGCAGCACAAGACAGCTATTAACATGCTGATTAATTCTATCTCTCTCTGTCTCACACACACACACACCCCCAGATGTACAGATGGGTGTGTGTCCCCATACACATACCTTTGGTCCCATGCAAGCATGCACACATACACTCTCCCTCTAAAAGACTTCTATGTGCACCTCTGGCAGCCTGCAGGCATGGCATGCTACTTCGGCCCTTACCTTGATGAGATCCAGGACAGGGTCATACAAGTCTGGGAAGCCAGTGTGTAGGAACATCAGGCAATGTAACAGCCTGGCCACCTGCATCCTCCACTCCAAGGATGCTTCACTTCCCTCCACAGCCAACAAGTTCAGAATTACAGGAACTTTCCCCAGGATCTGGTCCAACACAGAATGTAGAACTTTCAATGTCATGGGGGTATTCATAGGGTAGTTAAACAGCATCATGGGGTATTCACAAGGTAGTTAAACGGCATTATGGGGGTATTCATAAGGTAGTTAAAATATGATTCAATTCTCAAGGGGAGAGAGGCTGTTGGGGACTGTAAAAAAGACAATTCAAGACCTCTATGAGGAGACTGCAATTTTCACTTAGAGGGATTTTGTTGTGGTTTTTAAACCTTCAAATTACTGTTTCTATGATGCATTAGGTCAGTCTTGCAGAAGGAACAATCTATATGTGTTTTTCGTATCGCTTTTTCGTATACGCACAAAAATAAATAAACTATTAATATTTCACAATTTTTACATTCATGGAATTCATACAAACATGTACATGTATTACAGCACAACATTAGCATTTCTGACGTTCCCTCCTTATTGTTTAAAAGACTTAGAGTGTGGTGACAGAAAAAAATCTGAGGGTGGCGAATGCACCCTAAAACTAAAAGCACTAGCCTTAACAGCACACACATACAACTTGGTGTCATTTGGATGGTTTACTAAGACAGGAAGTGTATGCCTGAATTTGCAAGGAGTGATGGAAGTGCACAACTGTACCCAAAGCTAATGCCACACATAGAAACATAAATGCAGCAGACTGCTTTAGACATGACTCGGTCTCTAAAGCCGACAAATCCATACACTCTGCAATACACCAGGCTGTGATTTGTCCATGTGGTATGATCAATAAAACATGAGATGAGAGCCAAAGTGACTCACCTTGTGAAAAAGAACAGGCGAATGCTGGAAGCTCAGCTGCATGTGGCTAAACACATTGAAGGCAGCTTTTCGCATGGGTGCATACTGCATCTTATCCAGCACCTACCTCAAACATGTAAACAAATACATGAGAACAATGAGGGAAAAAACATTGTACAGTTGATATGTAACATGTATTCATTCTTCAAATCTGGAAGACCTGATTCTGTGCTGGTTTTTTTTTCCTGTTTTATTTTGTTGAGGTCTGCGACAAAGAGCAAGAGCCTCTTTGTGATGAAAGCTACTTCTCCCACAAAACTGATAAAATGAAGGTGATCCAGATAACACCACTTACATGTTCCACCTTGTTCATGCTGATGTTAATGAGGATGCTGTACTTTTTAGCTGCTGCCAGCTCCCTGAGGTAGCAGATGACCCAGTCATCGATGTCTCTGCATGTTGGCCAAGCAAGCCAGTCAATTATAAACTGCAGGCTATTGCAGAGAGCAGCATCGGAGACAGATGAGTCGGCAACAAGAGACTTGACTGCATTTCGGACGACTTCCACAGGAATATACCTACATAACAAAGAACTTAGCAATATTCAAACATGATCCATCTTCTTTTCAAAAGATATTACCCCTAAGATTTTCAAATCACTTATCCGTTATCGGCTAGTTGATCCAGCTGTCACTTATACTACACTGATAACATCATCATGTTAGACCTAAAACAAGTATGCTTATTTTAATGCTGAAATACAAGTGCCAGACAGACACTACTCATTTTTTTAAAAAGTTGTTCTTACCTGACAACAGCACCTAGGCATAAAGATGGTTCTGGCCCCTCTGTTGCAGAAATGATGAGGAAGATTTCCCGCAAGGAGTCTATGAGAACTGAAGTAGGAGTGTTGGGCTGTGACCATATCAGTTGCAAAAATTCAGCCACAACACTCACGTCCTTGATGAACTGGCACACCAGTGTCTGGTCTGAGGGGATGGGATTGGTAGCCAGAACCCTAAGTAGGGGGAGTGCCAGACGCGCTGCAAGGTCCCCCTTTGGAAGGAACTCTCGGAACTTGATCAGCATTTCCAGAAAGTACCTGACACACACAATGTTAGAGTTCTCTTGCACAAAAGCTGCTGACTTGGCCTCCACAATCTTCATGTGTTGCTGGAATGCCTTCATCAAGCCATTTGTCTGGAAGAGGGTTAGAACCTCAGACAGGAAACTTGGCAGGTTAATCTGGTTGCGGCACGTTTTGGTCAGCAAACTCACAAGAAACTCTCGCGTGAAGAAGGTCTCCAGAACTGGAATGTTGTTTGCAGCCCAGGCATTAAACAATTTGAAACCAGATGAGACCTGTCCAGGACATATCACAATTGCATAAACTTATAAGAAAGTGTGCACTATTATGTAGTTTTTCCTAATCTTGCTAAACCAGTAGTTTAATTCTTTTTAATCTATACTTGTTATTGGTTGATTTGTTTTTTTTTAAGCTTTGTCTGATCAGCGCTGTCACTAGCTAAAATTATTGGTATTACCATATTATAAACCCTGACATACATGTCACCTAATCACAGACATACACGAACTGGCATCAACCAGTGCGCACACACACCCATGCATAGAATCACTAATCAGCCACAAATTCCTGCTACTTCATCCACCATCTGCTTCTAATGAACAAGCACCTCCTAAAGCAGATCAACAGTCTGAATCCACCATGGAATAAAAATCAACAAATATGAAATGAAACCTGACCTGCAGCTCTGTGGTGCCTTGCAGAATCCAGTTGGCCGACAACTGCAGCACGTTGCGCACCTCCAGGGCAGATTGCTGGGCCTGCCCTTGCTCTGCAATCTTGTCAATCAGCTCTCGCTTGAGGGCTTCTGGATGGCTGGATGCCAGCAGCCCCTCCAGGATGTGGTCCATGCTTTCCACTTCGTGCTAAAAGAAGGAACAACACCAAAAAAATCACTCCCTTTTTCTTCTCGTTCCAAGTCTCAGCGCTGAGAAAAACCCACAGAGTCATCACTCCAGAAGTCCATGAAAACATGCCCCATCCAGACAAGAAGGTTGAAATATTGGGCTACTCCAATGTATCTGAAATATTTGTTTTTAAATAGAAGGAGGTGGGGATATTCTAGGCTGTGAAGTCTAGATGTGGTCACTACTGTATAAGTTTTGCCAGTTTGTTGTTGTAGGAGAAAAAAAACTCATTTACATAAACCTGAATTCTCTTCTCTTGAAGGTCTGACACTTTGTCAAAGCTTTTAAATGAAACTAAATGTAGGGACCGTACAGGACATGCTCATAAATATGTCCACATTCATATGCAGGTGTGCACACCTGTGTCAGCATGCACTTATCCCCATGAATGAGCCTTAAGTCTTCACATTGAATTACTTTTTCTTCAATACTGTAACTATTTTTAACTACAGATCTAAAGCAATCCTTCGCAATCATCAGACTGACTGATTTTTTTCCCCACACAATGAGCAGTGCACCACCTTATCCAAGGGCTAACTTTGCTGGTGAAACAGCAATGCAGCCGAGACATTGCGGACAGTGTGTTTACTGTTACCATGCACGAGCTCGTTAAGCCAGAAATAAAATTCACTCCTAAAGCCTGCCATTATCAATAGCAGTGTTGTCTACCAGCTAACCTTCTCCTGTTCTAAATTGAACTCCAGCCTTGACTTGAAACTGCTCTGCCTCCATCTGCCCAATCGTTTCACAAAACTAAAACTTAAGGAAGGCGTGTCTCCTGTGTTCAGATAGATAGTTTGTAGGGTAACATTTCCCACCTACTTAGCCTACACCAGGCTCATGTCAAGCCTACTGGCAGCTTGTTACATAAAGATATGTACGACTAATTAGGAAGCAGATGGCTGAGTGGGTCCAGCACTGGCCTCTGAACCTGAACCAGCAAGGTTTGATACTGTGCACCCTCCCCCCAGCTTCCCCAGCTGGAAAATGGATACCTGATCCCATGGGTCAGGCAGGGTCAGGCACTGGGATGGGCACCACCTCCAGGATGCTGGCCCACAGAACAGTGGGGGGCTCACACACCTTCACTCCTTTATGACCTAAAAGAGGTCACCTAACCTTTACCTTTATGTACAGCTAAAAGTGTTCACCTCTAACACCACATTACAAACATTACCTGGGATGCAGCTGACGAAAATCAAGACCTTTCTTTCATGCAAGTAAAAATACCAGGGTACTGGAATTCACAGCTAAGACCTTGCAGGCTTGGATCGCTTTGTGCAACCCAAGGCCATGTAGATCTGTTCTGAACTGGAAACACCAGCAGAGTTTGCTTTCTTCAGATAGTTTCCAGT
>SMGT01013361.1:158634-175311 GCA_004794575.1 Lanistes nyassanus
CGGTCTCCCCTATGTATCTAAATGGGATGTGCTGGGTGCCAAGCAACCTCACACTTTTTCACAGATAAAACCAAAAAAAAGGAGGGAGGGAGGGAGGGGATGGACTGCAAGTGAGAAACAGTAGGAAGCAGAACCCTATCCCATCCCACCATCACACAACAGAACCCAAGCAAGGCAAAATTTTTAAAATAAATTGGCTTACACAAAAAATGCAGGGTTCCTTTTTTTCTCAGCTACATCCTTCGTCTTTGTTCTGCTGTTCATAAGCACTGCACTTGTTTAAGATTTGGATGCCTTGGTACCACCTTGGAAAGTGTGATCCAAGCCCAACCCCTGTAATCCCAGTACAATGAACTTTACACTCATACCAAAAAGCAGAGGTGAAACTTTGTAGCTTTCCAATCTGTGCTCTGCTCACTTCAAAGCACAAATCAAAATTAATGCTTCCAGGTGCTTCTAATATTTGGGTTTCAATTCACACAAAAGTTGTCAAGAAAGGGCCTTGCAGCTGAAAGTCAAGGTTGGGAGAAAACACTACGACCCTGGGCGGCGGATGGTGTGAGCAGATGAGGAGAGGGAGAAGTTGAAATTGTGGAGCCAGCACCGGACAGTCAGCAAGTAGCTCTAAGCTTGTATGCACAGTCTGAAGGAAATACTACACCCAAAGGCGGATGGTCTAAGGATAAATGTAATCCCCCTGCCCATCGTTAAAGTAGTTCATAAATTTACACTAAAAATACCCACAAGGACAGGTACAGGAACCTTTCTAAATGGACAAAAAGACATGAACAGTACAAGAAGATGTAGGTTATGATGTTTTCTGTCGTTTCCATCCTCCGGCCAACTGTTGCAGTACGTTTTCCATGCTTGACAGTGAACGTTGGTTCCATTCTAGTGCTCAACCAAAACATTCACAATTCCCTGACCTCTTCTCACGTCTGGGACAGTATATAATAATGCCCATGGGTCGCTGATGTAAGCGAGCACTGGAAAACTAACGTCAATCGCCAATGGATGTGCAGTCCGACCGACCGAAAGACAAATTTATTCATCAGAAGCCATACTCGAGACTGCGAGGGTGCATTTATTTGAGCATTGAATGCAAACAAGTACACGTGACTGGTTTCAGTTCGTGGTGACGTACACTGGCGTCTGCTCCCGCTGCCCGTGTTGCCGACGACGCACGACAGCAAGGGGAGATCAGCCTGCACACCACGCGTGCCCCGTCTCCCTGGGATCAGATAACACCGCCAGGCGGCGACACAACCGCAAGCAGGCATTATCCTGCCTCGCCTCTCAACGTCTCGTCTTACCAATTCTCGTCCAGTCACAACCAACCAAAAACAAAAGAGAACGGAAGAACGACAGACACAACTCTACGCACGCACCTACGAAAGAACGAAAAAGGGGGCGAGAAGGGACCGATTTCCCATTTTCATCCCCAGGGATAATCTCTTCAAGCGTATATCGTCTGCCAGAGACGGACTTAGGTGGTGGCTGGTAGAGCAGACCAACATAAATCGTGATCAAAGGGACGTACAGCATCGCCTGCGGTCGCAAGCCCATCGCAGATCTCTCAAGGTCGGAGTCCGACAGGTCAGCAAGTTCCATCCCGCCCATCCACACCTAGCCATGATATTCTCTCTCCGCTACCCCACATCAATTCTCCGACCCAATTTCACCTCTGGGGTGGAGAGACAGATCGACGCAAAGGCGTCCGCGACAAGTGCGTACCGCGTCCGATGAACTGCGGATTTTCAGCAGAAGCTTCAAGTTGGATAGAATGAGGTGACAAGTTTGGGCGACGCATGCGTGAGAACTTTGTGGAGCTGACAGAGACCTGTTAGTTCATGAGGTTCGCAGCTCCTCGCAGTGCCGCCTGCTGTGCATCTTCGCACTGAAGGCTGTCTGCAAAAGGTCACCACAGCCGAGTCGCTGTCGATCAGTTCGTAATTTCAGCACGGGTTATTGTTTATGAATGACCCTTGACTGCCCGCTTCAGATGTGTTGTACACGCCGGATTTATAATCTCTCGCCTGAAGTTGTATGTCAGCCTGTACCATCAAACTAACCTCAGGCTGGCTACGTAAAACGTAGGAACGTTTACGCAGACTGAACCATGCCCCATGACCTGCCTTGTGACCTGTCATGACCCACCCTCTGACTTGCACGTGAACAGAACCCACAGTGTGAAGAGATTAGCGCACGTGAAAGAGAAAACTTAACGGGTTTATGACGTTACTAATTGGTGGGGGTGGGGGTGGAGGGGAGGACACACAAGGAATAAAAGTTTTAGGAAAAAACCTACTGGTTTAGCACGACTAGGAAAAACTACATAACAGTGCACACTTTCTTATAAAACTGAATTATCTCTTGTTCAACAAAAATTTGCCTTGCTGTACCTGGCACATTTACACTTGGGATGATGTATCTGATTACCAAAGTCATTATACATTTGGGAACGTCTACAGCCAACAGATTAAGGTATCGGCACTAAGCTGAGACACAACCCCGTTCCTCAGAATGCAATGACAAGTGGGAAAGAACCTCGGCCAACCTTCATCTTGCTGTGAACATCTACTTTGATCGGCACACACCTTCACAAAGACAGGAGAGGATTAATTACTGCCCCCTGCGCCCTCTATCGCGCAGGGCAACAACGAAGGTCCCCAAGAGCCGTCTGTCCTTGGCCGTCCTCTCCAGCGTGCCCCAGACGTGGTTCAAGTGTGGTCCATGGCCTTCCGTCGCCTCCTCCAATGCTCGTCGCCAGGTTGCTTTCGACCTCCCCCATTTCCGATGTTCTTCTGAGGACCAGTGCAGTGCTGTTCTGCTGACGGTGTCAGCAGCTTTCCTCGTGTGACCCATCCACTTTCATCTCCTCCTCGTTATGATGCTACACGTCCTCCTTTCGGCGGTGGAGAGGGTCGCTGTTGGCGATCTCCCTGGGCCAGACAATGCCCGTTACATTGTCTTCTGCAGGTTTATGGCGTGGACCTCTGACAGCTTGGCTAGGAGAGGATGGCATTTGAAAAAATTACACAAGATCGGAGATGCAGAGAAGTGCAACGCAGAAACAACACCTGGTCCTTCTGCAGACCTCGGAATACTGGGCAGCGAGCAGAAAGTGACGAATGACGATGGCTGGCCATGTTCTGTCTCACGTGGTGGGGCTTTTCACAGCGGTCTTCACTAGCATAACAGCCGCATTCCTCCTCGTGAATCACATCACCGTTCGCGAGCTTGGGCTTGAGGACTGGTTGCTCTCTCTCTCGCGCTCGCTCTCGTGTGCTTGGGTGCATGCGTGCGAGCGTTGATGTTGCTGAATCAAGAACCCTGTGGTGCAGGCGTTGACGCAGTGGCCAAATATAGGGCCTACATCCGCACGATCGTATTGTGACACTGTACATCTGCACGTACATCTGTACATCTGCACGTGCTGGGTCAGCGTTTCAAGGCGTGCACGAACGTCTATCACAAACAACACCTATCACCACCTCTAGCCCTACTTTGTCTCTTTATTCTGCACCCTGTTTTTGTCACTGTGACTGGATCTCCCGGATCTCTGCTTTACCCTGCCTTATCCCACGCAAAACCATTATAACCTAACTCAGGTCAAAAGGGCTATCTTCGCTCAGGTCACTTACCTTCTGCCGTCTGTTCAAGGATCAGCGGGAAATGTTCTCTCTCTCACACTCACTCACTCTACACGTGTTCAAGCAGAGGCATGGGCAGCCTTGCATACTGCAACATCGAATGAAACTAATTATACAGCTGAGTACCACCCTACATTATAAACATCACAAATGAAAGTCAGCTGACAAGCCCAGTCGCTTCGCTTAAAAGATCCCAATCAAGAAGCAGCCGTTGTTTTACAAATTAAATCGTACTGTAATTTTTTTTAAAGGAATCGCTATGCGAAAGGAAGCATTCTATTTTCAATCCCATAATAAACATTCATTCAGGACACTTTTTTACCCTTAAAGTGAAGATTTCCTTTTAAAAAAATATCAAGCAATTCTTTATTCCGAAAAAGGAGAGTGTGTGTACCTACAGGCGTGAAACAAAAGACAAAAGCTGTTCAGCAGGAGCATTATCCAGAAGGCGTGGTCAGAACTTGGATACCATCAGAATTCAGAACCCAGTCATGACTCGAAACATCGAACTCGGGCTGCTTGCAAGACCCTGAGTTCTATACTTAAACCAGACACTCATTAATAAAACAAGTTGCGTGCGTATGCGCGCTGTGAAGGAAAAGGTATGCCCAAAGACATCAAATGCACCATAAAGTAAGAACATGATAATTCATTTAGAAACGTGAGTCCACCCTGGCTTATTTCATCTTGAATCATGCAAAATGTCAATCGCTTACGCATTTCGTGCTACTTTTGCGTAAGCTGTTCGAATTACAAGGATGGGGAATGGGGATCAGTGCCACCCCCCACACACGAACGCACGTCAGGGTTAACAGTTGCCGACAGGACGTCAAGGTCAAATGTTTGACACCATCAAATCTAAAGCACCCTACCTACGTGCCCACTTCAAGATGTTATTGCACACTCATGATAGAAGAAAAAATCCAGCCCCTATGATGGGGGAATTTATTTTCCTCGCTTAAGTGAAATTAACTACGTACCATCTGCGCACAGCAATAAATCCTACTCATCTACCTCCTGATAGTGCGAGGCAGTAAAATCTTATGTGGCGCTCAGCATGATAACAGTACGACAGGATTTAGAGCGAGTGTCCTTACCGGAACCAACGCAAAGTGCAAAGGTTATTAAAGTACGATCGAGAGGGACTTTTTCAGTATGAAACGGTTTTGCTTTCCCCTGTTTGCAAGTAAAAATCCTTCTGAGAAAGAGAAAGGTGGGAAAGAGGAGAGAGGTTCTCAGAGCAAAATATCCAACCTCTGTTACAAACTGATCCCGGAGTCCCATTCATCCCAATAACCCATGGACAGGGAACAGTACAAGCCTGTCGTTTCCTTTCAGTGGCATGATAGGCAGGTAATTTAGAGGGACAATGCTCCCAAAACAGCGAGATGCAGAAAGATGGTCTCTGCGGAAAGCCAGTTGAACGTGTGTGTGCGTGCTGGGGGGAGTGGCCGAATAGTTGGTTGGTTGGTTGCTTTGCTGTTAAGCAGCAAGTCAGCAACGAAGGCTGTGTCAAGGCGGGAGAAGAAGAAAGGGTGGTTTTTTGGGGGGAGGGGGCAGAAAGAGTGGGGAGGGGACGGGAGCACCCGAAGAAAATCCCCAGTGGCCAACCCTGGAAACAAGTGTCACGTGCAGATAAAGTCAAGCATTCGTTGCGGTTATGCTGCGAGTATAGGCCACCCCAGCAGCCGAATGGAATCTGGAAAATGTTTTGACTATGGACTGGATTCCAACGTGTAGCCTTTAACGCGCGTCCGACGCTCTAACCAACAAGGTATGCACCCCACTCCCCAAGGTGGCACAGGTACTGTCCTCCGAGATTTTACATCTACAGGGGAGAGTCATGGGCCTGCAGACGATTGGCTGACCCATATATAGATGATACTGGTCCCCTTTTACCTCAGGTATTTTGTTGCGCTTGAAGATTACGTTATTATACTGCCCCACAAACAGAATTTTTCCCACCAGGTGCACCCACTGCGTTATTCAGCATGGAGTCCTTTAGCTTACCGTGCACCCTGTCAAGCGATGTGAACGTAACCTGCACCGATCATAATGTAAGTCCGCAGTCCATGCAAACAGGTCGCACTGTATGCTGCCGGCTACCCGGCAACTTGTCAATCAACGTCGTGAGACTAGCTGGTGATTTTTCAACGCTGAGTTGTAAGATTTACACACGCCGTCTTGCAGGCTTGTGGCTGACAGATTTGCCTATCTTGCTAACGGTCTAAATCCATGAGAAGTCTTGAAGGACACCCTTCAGCACTACTGTCAACTTCTTACAGAGTTTTAGACGCGTTTTTGGAGGCAGCGAATTATCGCAGGAATCCCTTTCACTTTTAAGTGTGGCAATGGGCGTCTGGGCTTAAGTGCAGGCTGTTAAAATGCCGTGCGGCGAATCTTCTTCAAACCCTTGGACGAGCAATAGCACGTTCTGCCCGTGCAGCAAGGGTAGATTCGTGAAGTTCTGCTCACTGTAATATCTTTGACTTTTTGTTAACCCGGTCGCTATGGTGCGGGTTTTATTGACGCCACCCTTGTGCCAGACCAAGTCAGTTCACCTATAAGGCCCCACCCCACCCCCACAAAAACCGCAGATCATAAAACTAATCCCAAATTCTTTCAGACTACGCCAGCCCTTGCTGGAGAAGGATTCGGTCTTTAACCCGATCTTAGGGCCATCGCACACTAACGTCAAGCGGCCGCGATATCTTCAGGCGGTCGTAGCATGACCCCATTTAAAGACTCGTTGCTCGTGTTCGGGGTGGTGTGCCTCTTGCGTTGAGCGGGGACACGCAGGTGTGGGGCATCCTTGTCTGGAGTCTGTGTCTGCCACAGAGATCTACGCCGGTGACCATCTCGACCTTTTTTTTACCGTACGCATTAAGCCGTTATCTCCCAGGGAGTTGTGCAAGTGTGCGCGTCATGTCTCGTGTCGGCAGCTCGAAGCAGCAGTTGGTCCCCGTAGCGGTCCGCGCGCCCCCTGTCCTGACTGACGCGACTGACAGTACTGCACGATGGCCTTCAAAGTTAAAGTGCTGTTACGCCGGGCTCGAGATGAAGGACTGATTGTGGTCACACGCGTCTACGTACGGTAGATGTGACATTCTGCAACTGCAGAATGCCCTGCCGTGCCAAACTTCCACTTTCCTTCTGCTCTTGCAATGCACATTCCAAGCCAAGGTCACTGAGTAGGGCGGTCACCGTGCATTGCTTGTCCGTGTCTCTCCCATCCTGACCAATCGCCCCGGTCGTCTTAACAGTCAAGAATTCCGTTTCCCAGACGGAAGTGTGGTGGTTCACATCTCGCCAAGTTAAGGCTTAAAAATTGGCAATCTAGTAGCTGCTCTGCCAGACCCCTGACACTATAAGGTACTAGGACTGGCTGGCCCGTGTCGGTATATTGTGACTGGGTGGGACTGTAACTTGTGTTGTGACAGCAGGCCCAGTGTTGCAGTACGTTATCTCAAGAAGCACCGTCCTGATATGCAACGTGTTTGCGACCGGATGGTAACGACCGACCAACCAACCAGTCAGTCTTCAACAGCCACGCAGCCGATCATGCCATCCCCAGATTTGCGCACAGGCGCGGGATACGCTTTTTCAGCGGAGCAAGAGACGGCTCAGGCACACTTACCTATCGCGTGGAGCCCATGCTTCACGTCACACGACAGCTTCAGGTCGTGACGTACTCTGTCGGTGAATTTCCATCAGGGCAGTGCCAGCCGCCGCTCTGTGACCAGACACCTAATGCGAACACGGCTGGGCCGTGTGAAATGCTACCTGTACTCCCTCGGCTCACCCGGTCACAGAAGGGCAGGCAAAGGTCTCAACCGCACCCCCACCTCACCCCCGTCAGCTTTGAACAGGACTTTTGGAAGGAGAGAGTGACAGGCTTCAAACAGTAACAGCCTCAGTGAAGCGAATAGTCAAAACAGGATTTTTTTTTAAATACAGCTATCCCCTTTGTCCGCCCCCCACCCCCCACGCCCACATTCATTTCCACATAAAAACATACGCAGAATTCAAAATACAAATATTTCCTACGCATTAAGCTTCCCCGCCAATGCACAGCCTTGAGGCGTGACGTTCATGAGTCCATGACGGATTCTTCCTTTAGTTCTCACAGGATATACATCTCGTACACCCACGCACCTTTGCGTCCTTATATTCCCGCGGGTTTAACCCCAACAGTTACACATGGGGTGCCAAGAGGGGACCGGGTATAATACTCATGGTATAAAAGGAATTGCATTCTATAGCTATAGAATTCTACAATTATAGAAGGAATTCTGTAACTACAGAATTATTCTTTAACTATAGAATGGATTGTATAACCATAGAATCCATTCTATAAATATACCATTGTAATTCTATAAATATACCATTGTAATTCTATAAAGACAGTTTATTCTATCTATACTATGAGCAGAAATTGCTAAACAATTCATTCTATATAAATATACGATTGAAGGCTGCAGCTATAGAATTAATTCTATGTTATACCATGCCAATTATTTAGCTAAGCAATGAAAACGAGGCCTATAGAATGGAGTTCTTTAGTTATAGAATGCAATTCTTTATATACCATGAGCATTACACTCATTCCTCTCTTGGCCCGCCGACAGTTACAACATACTTAATTTTAACCTCTACTCCCAGCGGTTCAAATCTGCACAGCCACAAAGAGGTCAGCGGCGCTTGTGTAATCTATACCGGCATGCAAACTGTTCTTAACTGCAGTAGATCTTTCTCTCTGTGACGTGCACTGTACACTTCGTTCTCGATTCTACAACCTCCACTAGCTTGTGTTGCTCAGATTCTTCTGACGAGCTCCATGGAACTGTGCTGGCCGACAGTTTTAAGCAGGAGCCTGGCATCGCAGTACGACGGGCCGCATGGTACGAAGACTGAGGCATGGGGAAGAGGGGAGCCACTGAATAACCACTGAATAACCCCTGAATATCCATTAGAACGAGCAAATCTACGGTTGTCATACTTGATCGTCCTTTCTTTCGCAGCTCCAACCAGTTATCTTTCCTCCAACCTGGCCCTCTCTAGCAGGTGAGCTTAGTTATAACACAGACCACTGCCAATTGTCTGTTTCAGTATTTGATTATAATTTATTCCAAGTGTATCACGCAAGCACTGCTGACAGCAAATAAGCGAAGAAAATGGATATCTAACTAAAACGACCATAACGATGGATGACGAAGATGCTAATGAGGGCGAGGACGATAATATTCTGAGCATGCATAATTGTCGTTATCACTGTTTTCTGCTATTATAGTATATATAAATCATTAACTAACAGTTTTGCGCCGTTACCTAGAATATCTCGCTAAAGAAAGAGAGACGACGCTGTCAACGTTGAGGGAACAACATAAAAACATATCATGAGTATATGTTTAAATATACACCAAATAATGGAAAATAAGGAAATTCGGATGAAAAGCCAAACAACAGCAACTGGAAAAGTCTTACATCTGCATGTACAAAAAAAGCCTCTCGCAGAAACCGAGAAAGGTTATACCATCCTCTGGGGGAAGTAGTACATGCAGGGTAGGTGTAAAAAAAATAGCGTTGGCGAGCAGCTAACGACCCCATTTATCACTGCGCTGCTGTCACGACCGTCTGGAAAAGGTACAGGGATTAGCAACCGCATTAGGCACAGACCTTTCCTGTGTTACCTGCATCTCCGCCTGCTTACCTCTTCGTTACGTTTTCTGCCAGGGAAGTGAGACTAGCGACAATGTAGATAGAAAAGAAGTGAACAGAACAACACGTTAACGCGACTGAACACTCGCTGATAATCTTCAACTGTTAACAGTCAGATCAAATCTAGGAATGAATATGAAAAAAAACTCCGATAGGTAGGAAACAGTTGCAGTGACGCTTAGAGGAAAACATAGTATAATGTGTGTGTGTGTGTGCAGCTGCACCAGCAACACAAATATATGTCACAGTCTCACTTTATGGGCAGACTTTTTTTCAAGAACCTCAAAAAAAAGACTAAATAAACCCATGAAACCTCCATCTAAGTTCCAAAGATACTGTCCGAAAAGAGGAAAAATCTCTGCACAGAGATGCTGCTTTAATCTTCCGCCTAACTTCAAACGATACTGTCTGAAAACAAGGAAAATTCTCAGTACAGATACTGGTTTAACCTTTTCGTGTTAGCGCCATATATTTTGAGATCGGAGATTTACTGACATGTCCGTCCACCCCTCAATTCCAAATGCAACAAGTGTCCATAGTGGGGCAGTTCTTGGCCCTTCTTCATACTCTTTGCAGTGCCCGACAGATGACCAAAAGACTTTGGAAAAGAAAGAATATTTGTTGAGATGCCTCAGACTTTCAATCAAAAGCGACGGGACAAATATGAGGAACGAAGAACAGAAGCATCAGAGTCCAGCAGTCCGTCACCTTGCGAGCAACACGAAGGCTACATGAGTAGCCATGTACGGGTGAACACTACACGCAGCCCGGACTGCACGGTCACAAGCAAGCGGCCAATGGATCTGCAGAAGCCACTGGTGACTTACACCAATGCGTGCAAGACTGCCGAGTCGTACAGAGGGACAAGCCAGCATCTTTGGTCCTTTGTTCCATCAACATCAGTGCGGTTCCTGCAACTGCCGTCGTCAGAGATGTGTGAAAATGTGGAGCATACACATACCCACGCGCACACTGAAGCTGAAAAAAAGAAGGGAAGGTGATGTGTAATCTAGCAGGCAGATACAACAGTCACAGACACGCAAGCAGCGACGAGCTTGTCCCCGAAATGCGACCTTGTGACCTAGAAGGCAGCGGTAACGCGTGAGAGAAAGGTACGGCTTTATCAGGAGTGGACGATAACAGTATTGCATGCAGTCGTGTTCGTGTGCAGTTGACGCACGCTGTACATCTGCCTGCTACCTGTGCGCTGGACGACAGTGAAGACGACACAACCGTGCGCTGTGCGCTGCCGGCACGTAGTGCCCACCTCAAGGCCCCCGTGAACATCCAGGTGCCAGGTACGGGGCAGGTGAACTTGCTAATCCGCACCTCTGACCGTGTCATTAGAGGCAAGCGCCCGAATAAGAGAGGTGCTTAATAACCAAGCAGCTTGTCCGTGTGAACTGCACTCCGTCACGTGACTCACTCTCGGCCTGGTCCCACGGCGTGGTCAACGACGTCATTCTCCACCAAGTGATGACTTTTTGCTCACCCGCGCGTGCCGACACATCTCTGTCATCGTTAACACTTTTGTCTTCTTCCATGTACGACAACTCGCTCCCCCCCCCACACACACACCCCTCCATCTTCCTCAATTAAAAAAAGGAAAACTCTACAGACGTCAGCATTTTAACGCCACGCGGGTCACAGAAAGTTCCATCGCCCTACCTCGTCGTCATCAGTGTGACGTACACTGATTAGTTTTGAGAAGCATGCGACCTCACATCAGCTGATCACTTCAAAGCCTAGGTCAATAAAGCATGTACGTAAGAAGATAAGTGTCGCAGAGATCGTTTTACAATTTATCGCTACGATCCCACCTTCTACATTTTAAGACAACATCCAAAAATACATTTGAAATCACATAGGCGTGAATTTTGCGTGAAATGCTGGGGCGAGAAAGAAGAAAGTTGCCAAACGCGGACCACTACTACCACTATAAGTCTAACAGTGCCATTCAGGTGGTATGGGGCGATCCAGAAACCATACACAACCTGCATACGAGTTTAGGAAATATAGGTTACAGTACTTACTTTCATTGGCCTTAGACACGGAAGAGGTGAGCAGACAGAAGAGTGTACTTGAAATTACTCCAGCGAGTAGCATTTCAATAGCAAGCATTCAGAACACGTCTTCACAGCTATGTCTTCGCAGCACTCCTCGACCGGCTTTGGCACTGATATTGCCGTGATAGCGAAACAATTACAGGCTGTGCATGCTAGGCCACATATATGTACATCTACTGTGCGGAATTAGTTACTAAATCAAAGTCAGTTCATGATATCAAGCGCTTTGTCCTAATCCAGAGTGCCAGACTCGAGACGTTAGCACCAAACCCCACTACCTTTATTTATAGCCCGTGAGTTTAGGAGTGTTCTTGATAAACAATTTATCTCTCGTGTGATTCTCTATGCTAAAAAAGAAAGGTGGAGAGAATTGTATCCACAAGCGCGCGCGCACACACACACACACACTCACTCACCAGTGATGCATATAACATTACCATCGCCTCATTATCGGATAACAACATCTGCAACATATCGCATAAATCCGTACACCCCTCTGCACGCCCTATCGTGCACACAGAATACCCAACATGACTGAAAGGGAGAAGTTATCTGCAAGTACTCACGTTAAACACATATTTCATTTTGTTCCTCTTGATCCATGTACCCATGGTGGTTAGGCGTATTCCCAAGTTGGCGGCACAAGAAACGGACAGCTAAACCCAGGGAGCAAGGCCGGATTTGTATACAAGCAGACAGCACGCGCCACTGTTGCGTTGCCACATCGTGCCCGAAGGCAAACAGCGCTCGCGACCAAATGCCGAGCTGCAGCGCTGCGCGACTCTACCCGGGCCGCAACGGGCCCCCGAGATAAGGGCCGAGTACCACACGCACACACACCGTGTGACAGCGCGCGCACACACCCACACACCCAGACACACACACAGTCGCTCGCTGGCTTGCACACGCTCGCACACACACACACACAAATCGGCCACTCATTTCTCGAGTGTGACGCCACCTATAGACATACTAGGACTCTGGGTGTCGCCAGCGGGGTTGGGAGGGGGAAACGCCCACGGTCTGCCCGCTGGCTCACTGCGCACCGTACAGATGACGTAAGGAAGAGGAGGCCCCTTTCCACAAGCCACGCTTTGCTCTCCGCGAGACACGTCGACTGCTTACCTTTCATCAGTCAGGTCCTCGCTATCAGTCAGGGGGTTCTTTCAGTGCGTAGCTGAGTTACAGGACTCCACTCCCCACCCGTACAGTCCACCGTCCCGATATGCACCCAGTTTGCGGCGGGACGTTCAGCATCCAACAACCACCATCGCTGTACGATACCCCCCTCGGGGCAAAGCGACTATTTCACAGCCACGGACCTTTCACCACTCACTAATACAGCCCATTCCTTCGGTAGAATCCAGAGCGTTTATCGCCCATTTCTGAACATTAATTTTCCCCCAGCTTTTACTTCTCTGAAATATAAAAGATTACAGGTGTATTATGGATGGAAAAGGGAAATGAACAATCGAGGCTGATAAAATCCCGATTCTAAATTTCGTCTTTTGTCGTCAGAAAACTGTTTCCAAAAGCAAGAATTGTGTAAGATGCTCTTTGTATTGCCTTAAAGACAACGACGCTATGAAGGTCAAAATAAGCTGGCGGGTAAAACAATCGAGGCATATTACTAACAACAATGCTTGACAACATTCACACACGTACGCCACATACCGCACGCGTGCAATGACCAATGCATTCACCAGCACTGTACGTAAATGTACAAAAATAAGGAACGGATCTACGAGGAACACAGAATTTGCATAGTAATGAAAGGTAAAACAGTTTTATGTGCACAGTAAAAGCAAGTCACGGCATGAAGGACAACAAACGGCCGGCATGCACATAACAGACGAGGTGAGAAGCAAGAGAAACGGGCGCGCCGGGAGGGTCACGTGGCTTGGTTTGCTACTGTGCGTAAGGGAGTCAGCCAGTAGCGTGCCTGTTATATCAGCGATCTGCCCAGCGCAGCAAACCTTCAGCCCTCTATGTCGCTACTCAACACCCGTTCCAACAGGTGTGGCCTGCTTGCGACAGTCGCTGCACGGCCGCGAGTGACCTCTGTGGGTGGATGGTCTGTCAGGCAAGTCGCGTGCAGGGTGGGGCGTCCTGCTAGTCAATGAACTCCTGATCGTCGAGTAGTCAGCACCCCAACTTCCCCTCTTCTACTTCCCCCATCTCCAAGACACTCCTGTCTGAAAGAAATTACAACTCTTAAATCTTGAATTTTCCGATAATTCCTTCTATACACAGCTGATGTTGGAATCTTTTTTCCAAACATCAGAAAACGATGGCGATATACTTCGACAAATTAAATGGCTGTGTGACTGAAGGGAGAAGTGTGACTGAAGTCTCCCTGTACGCGTATTCGGTTTGTCAGTGTACCTTCCGTTCGCGCGCTCATGTCAGCATCATGCTCACCGCCTCGAAACAGACCGTTTCAAATACTTTACGATGACGTCATCTTTTTAATCCTACCGCCGCTAGGTTCATTTTCCGTCAGATTCATCACGTGACTTGCAAGATGATGCAAGAAAAACACTTCGTGCGACAGTTGGTGCATGGCCATGACTAAGCCTTGTGGGTGGATGGTCTGTCAGCCAAGTCGCAGGCAAAGCGGAGCACGCACGTGCACCCACTCACCCGCGACACACACGCGTGAGCTGGCACGCACCAAATGCCGGACCAGCGTAATGGGTAAAAAGTGTTGCGCGCACTCCTAGAGAAACGTTTGAAACCAGACCATCAAAAGACAAGCAGTTCTCCTCATTGGTTGCGTCCGTAGTTTCTGGTATCACACGACGGATACCCACACATCATACTCTGGCTCAGGCCGGAGGGACAGATAAACGTGTGAGCCTGTACGAATGGCACGGCTTCAGCTTATATAATACACCCCGTCACATTAGCAAGTGTGAGCCAGAGGGTTTGGCAAACCATCCCCGTCACCTGCACACCTGATGCAGACCGCCGGACAATGTATGATAAACGTGATCGCCGATTGTTCCGAGTACAGCAGGTTGTATTTCATGAAACTGCTCGTGTGTCACAGCCTTAACACGGCCAGCGGGGGAAATGCGACGAGCCATATGCAAGCGAACACAGAACACGCGTACTCGACCGTCATGACCTCATGCTTGTATCCAAATGGCGCTATAAATTTCTTTCAACACAGCTTCTCTGCTGTCACCAATTGCCAGAGACACACAAAAAACTCCTGCAGTAGACAAAAAAAAAGCGCATTCTTCGCTTTTAACATGACACTGATGAATGGCCGAAGAAGAGGCAATGGCTCGGTGCATCTACTATATACAGAGTTAATTTTCATGAAATGCAACTCTCCCTCCTCCCTTTTCCCCGACCTTCCAGGTCTGAATGTAGCCTTAAATCGCGTGCGCGCGCACAGAAACCTGTGACTCAACGAGACAGAATTTGACAGACGCCGGATTTGAGGTTGGACATCTGTCTCTTAGCATTCTCAACTAAAGGAACTTCGGGTTACTTTCCCAGAAAACTTCGGCGGTCCTTCCCACTCCCTCCCCCCCCCCTCCCGACCTTTAGATCTGTTAACTGATACAGTTGATGAACACTATATGCATTTAGACAGCATTAGGAACGGTTTTTTCTTTTCTTTTTTTTTTTTTGAAAGGCAGAGCCATTTCTTTAGGTGAGGACAGTTTCCTTTTTTTCTTTTTTTGAGTTGCATACACGGACAGCGAAAACCTAAGAATCTACATCACTCAAAGGTACCTATGGCGAAAACAGCGTGCAGCATTCTGGGTAAGTCTTCCGTACGAAACGTGCTGACAAATGGCAGATGGGTAGGGTGACGGACACTACATGTAACCAGTCTCACACGCTGGGCTGCCAAGGGGATTCTGGGTAGGGGGGATATCTAACGACACATAAGACTGTCCACACACTTAAAATCTTTAATGCTACCACCTGACGATCACCTGAGTCAGTCGTCGTGGAAAGAGAGGGGCACCTTGGTACCGACAGATGTCGCCGCACCTAGCGACCTTCACCAACAAAAGCCGACGGTAAGCGAGCTGCGAAACAAACTTACACAACAGACGTACCGGAGGACAATGGGAAGAAATATAAATCTCTTCTCAACAACAGGTCAAATGATGGGACTGTCAGATTTACCGATCTCCATCCACACGCAACTCTGCACGCCGTGTCCTACATGGTGCAAGCTGGCTGCTACAAATCACGGCGCCCAACTGCCTGTCACTGCTGCAGGTAAGCTGCTGATCTGACGGGGTGCTTTTCATCATTTATTGCTGGAGACTAGTAGAACCCAGCTCCTGTGAATAAAGCAGCCGAAGGAAGGCTGACCGGCCACTGACAGGTTGTAGCGACGTTGGTGACGCTGTCCTGTGTCCACGCTGCGTTTCCACCAAAGGACTAAAAAGCACGGCACAAATTTTCACAACACCTAGCAAGACAAAGGCAGAGAAAAACGGGGGTGCTTGCACTGGAAGTGAGGTGTGGCGAGGGTTTAAACTGCGAAAGGGTTTTAAACCGCACACAGCCTGTAAACTGGCACACTTCCTCTGCCTGACATCCTCTCTGGCCACTCCACACTCGCACGAGAGAACTGTTATCGAAAAATAGCAGGAGATATCCTGTGTGCGGACGAATCTAATCTAAAGGGCTCTCTTTTGCGGACGCGAGAACATCTTCAAAGACGCAAAATTGGCAACGTTCGCGACTGTTTTCGCAAAGCCAGATTGGGTCTGAGCGCAAAAAGCTGCCGATGGAAGTTGACACTGAGGTCCGCTTTTACAAAAGGGCTCCGATGACAAAAGACCGTAGTTAACTCACTAGGGGCGCTGTTCTGGAATGTAGCAGCTACATCTAGCTGCGGTCAAGAGGCGCCAGTTTTTTTAAATCATGCTTTTTACAGGTCCTGACTGCGCTGCCTTCTTCATGGCAAAGGTGAGGATGGACATTGCTGTGGCAATGCACCACGTCTTAAACGCCTCGCCTCGATCGCTGACGTTTGCCTTTTGGGGGTCGTGGGTCGTGGTTCGCTGGCTGGAACCCGATTGCTGGAAGATGCGGAATTACACATGCAGCTCTCAACTCGGTCTCATGTTCAACAGGCACATTCTGGATCGCCTGGTCTCGTGTTCTTAATAAAGAAATACTAGTCTACTTGCAAGCGCGTTCTTAATTCTGCAGACGCTACAACACCCATGGACGTGTGTGTTAATGGAGGCGGGGGGGGG
>SMGT01013361.1:175318-191703 GCA_004794575.1 Lanistes nyassanus
GGGGGGGGCGAAGGGGCGGACACGGTTGAAATATCACACAGGAAAAGACAACCTGAATTTGCTTCGACGCAGCAAATAGCTGCCACAAATAGACCATTCATGCTAAGCAGTGACGGGTGGGAATGCTGGGGCTGGGCGTTAGGAATTTTCACTATTCTCTCTCACCTTTTTAAGCCACCACCTTCTCTAGCCCCCACTCCCTTCACAAACGCGTGCGCAACACACACACACACACACACAATGCACAACGGGTGCAAACGTAATCAGTTTGATCCAACCAGGTCCAGTAAAGATCTTCCAGGAAACTGCAAGGTTTTCAGTGGTGACCCTACGAGATTAGCATATTTTACGTAAGACTGTATTTTGATTGGCTCCAGTTTTTCTGCGCTTTTTCATGCTCATACTTCGCTCTTGGGAGGGGCGAATAACTTTATTACCGAATTTCGAGCGAAACTAGGGTTTTCAATTTTCGTGCATGGGAAGTTCCAGGGAATATTTCTGGAATAGCAGCCATGACAAGAATAAGTAAGCTATTCGGGCTTCTCGCATAACTGCCCACAGCCATTCGCTCTCGGCGCTGCACACGATTGCATGACTGGCCGTCGAGGTAAACACGGTAATCTTGATGTCCTCTCATATCGTCAGGCCGATGCCGTGGTGCAATTGCTGACACTGATAGCTCTCATGTGGCCGGAGCCCACGATTTTTTCAGACTTACTTCTTTGCCTTCTTTTCATGTCTCGTGTACGCAGGGTGGTTTTTTTTTCACTTGCTACTGCCACGCGCGTACCAAAAATACCGCCCAAATTATCTGCCCATCGAACCAGCTAACCTTGACCCAGCCTACCCGTGCAACCAGCACTACGCCGCAACAGAAACACGTCGTCTTAACGCGGCTACTGGCGTATCTGGCAAGTTACAACAAGTTAAAGCATTTGTGAATGTAAGCATGAGACATACAGAGAGAGAGAGAAAAAATTCAAGCCAGATGAGGGACCCTTACAGGTGTTCAAAGTGAGAGGACACCAGTGCCCCCCCCCCTCCTCCTCTCGATAAATGTCAGAAGCGAGGACTGCACGTGCTCTTTCTGAAATGAAAAAGAACAAGCTCCGCGTTTCCGCAACTGCACAGTACTTCTGGTCTGCACTACAAGTAGTTGAGAACAAATGCAGCTCTACTTTTTGACTCGTGTATCTTGTGTGCATATAGGCGTGTGGAATAATGAAGGCCAGGAAAGTCACACTATCAAAATAACTTAACAGTAAATACTCCTGTAAACAACTAAGCTGCTTCCATGCCCAGTCCACACACACACACGCACAAACTGCATGGGAGGAAAGAAAAAGACACAAAATCGACGCACGCCTCTCGCAGCACGCTTGACCGGACTCCACCTGCTGAGGCCGGACCGCGCATGTGCATGCGGCAGCGGACTGATCAAGTGACCTGCCATGAGGTCAGTCCTCTCGATCTTCGCGCTGTCCGCGTTCTTCGCGCGATAAGATAGATGGGTGCGTGTTGCACACTGGGCGAAACAATAAAAGAACTTCTTCCGTCGTTTACCTAGAGATCTAACTTGGGCCGGCGTATTTCATCAACATAAAAATGCGTTAACGGTCAGATAAAGACGCATAAAAGTTAGCATTTCTGGGGTTGGATGTATGAGCGTTTCTTCTGCTGCCCGTGTCCTTCACTACTCTAGAAACTCTACCTTCTAATATTCTTAAAAATTCGGTCCCCGTTTTTTTCAAGATATATTTAGACCCATTCCACTCCTAAACAATTTACAGACAGTTTTTTTTAAACCTCATATAACGAACCCATATTACGCCCTCACAACCCCCAAAAGTAATTTCATCTATCGTATTGCCACATTCCTGAGCTGGTGCGGTGTTTGGGTTACAACCGCTATTCATCCGCCTTCAATGTCGTGAAACAACAGTCGCTCCCCTTTTTTCGGCTTTCCCCAAACATCTTGCGCACCTTTCCGTAATAATGTATCAAAAACGGTCCGCACGCGATTGAGCAGCTCTGAAGGTGTCAACAGCGTCGTGCAGACAAACTTGATGGCCTTCACATGCAATCAGAGGTTAGACGGCACGATCGTGTGCCCATGCTTCCATTCACTGTCACCAAGTTCTCCCGTTTCCCCCAATTGATACCCAACACTACTGCCCCAGTTTGATTCGGATCGGCTGTTCAGAAAAAACAACACTTTTGCACCGGAGTGCACAGAGCTGACAAGCCGCCGAAGGTCAGGACGTGAAGTGCACAGCGGCCTACGAGACCCGACGTGTGTGACACACCAAAAGTGCTGCCTGGAAACACGAAGAACCTTGCACGCATGCTTGAGTAGCTTGTCCGTGAATTTAAAAAAAAGAAAAGAAAAGGATCTCTCCGTCAC
Source organism: Lanistes nyassanus (assembly GCA_004794575.1). Lineage (NCBI taxonomy): Eukaryota > Metazoa > Mollusca > Gastropoda > Architaenioglossa > Ampullariidae > Lanistes > Lanistes nyassanus. The sequence goes on from SMGT01013361.1 coordinate 177,723, forward strand.
ACCTGACACTTGTCCCGTTAGTCACAGCTAATCTTATTCGCGTTGCTCTCGCCGGGTGACTTCCCCTACCAGCCTGCTGGAAAGCATTGCTAACCTGGTTTGGTTTGAATGTATGGTGCTTAACGTCCGGTCGCAAACGAGGTGCATATCAGGACAATGACACTTAGCCAAGTTAATGTGATGCCACACGTGGGTCTGCTGTCAATACATTGGCTTCTGTCTCACCCAGTCACATTATATCGATGCCGGGGCAATCAGTCTTAGTACTGTTCCCTATGGTGCCAGGTGTCTGGCAGGGCAGCTACTAGACTGCCAGTTTTTGAGTCTTAGGTATAACTCGGCTGGGGTGGGAACCACCGACCTCCTTAGAAGTGGGCAGGTTAACAATTAGAACACCAAGGTGATTGCATTTCTAAGCCTGTCTGAGGAATATTGAATTAATAAACCTCAGGAAGACAACCTGGAATTGCACAATGACCGACTGCCATAAACAGCTGACAAAGCACCCAGAGGAATTTGACATCATCCTTCACTGCAGGTTTCCAACATGAATTTTCATTCCTAAGACCTGATTATCCACTGGGAGGCTTTTACAGAAAATGACGGTTGCCAATGGTTATTGCTCAGACATTCACAAAAGAGTTAAAAACTGATTTATCCAGACAACAAGCTGTATAACTCCATCACAAAGTATATCAAATTTACGTTATTGAAGGGTGAAAAAAAATATCAAAAAGAATGGCTAAGGTGATGGTATACCACCTCAACTGCTTTTCAATGATGTCGGGGTTAAGTTTGTGTTCCGATCCATCACATTTTACACAAGAACTAATCAATACTTTTTATACATTAATTTATTGATCTAAGCTATGTTTAAACTCAGGTGAAATGTTGTCAGTACCAAAGACAGTATATTTCAGTCAAACTTGTAATTCCTTCATCTATTCCAAGTATTATTTGGTTCAATTAATGCCTTTTGTCACAGGGTAAGTGATAAGGAGAAAGGTCAACAAAAGCTGAAACAGAACTGTTGAAAGAGAAAAAATATCTTCAGAGGTTAGTGATGTCATGATCAGTTTATACATAAAAACTAAGGATAGTTGTACTTGTAATATCATTGGCTGCTATATATATATATATTAAAGGGACGCAATCTGCTCAAGATCATGTCACAAGAATCTGTTATCATCACATTTCGTAAACAAAAAATTAACTTGAACCAACAGTTTAGGAGTGTTATTAAAGTAAATATTATTGCACCCCATTAATTTTATAATACTTTCAGTAGACTGATAAATGCAAATAAAAACAGTAAAACATTAAAATATTGAACTGATCAGTTTAACACAGCAAAGGAAAGAAGTGCTGGATATAGTGAAATACCCAAGCAAAAATCATGCTTAAAATTAAAGGATTGCCATGAGCTATACTGCACTCAACAGGGAAACCACAATCGTGACCCATCTCACTGTAAGAGTCTATATTATTCCACAATAAACACCAAGACAGGGGATGCAACTTTTACAGCCTGCTTATGGTCTCATTACCCATCAGCTCCCCTGCTTAGGGTTCACAGATTTTATGCTTGGACACAACAAAAGTGATCTTAAAATTTTATGTGTTATGAAAGATGTATTATGAATGATCTCATCAGCTTCATGACCCTCTGTTTTTGAAGCCGGCTGTATTTTTGACAAATTGAAACTACACAATTTTACCCATGACTGCAAAGCTGACCATAACACTAAAATCTTTTACTATAGCTTCCCTTGAACACAACAAACTATTGTCACAATGAAATAAGAAAAGCACAAAAAGTACTATAATAATAATAATTTTCTTACCTGTGACAGCATACCACAACAGACTGCAGTTGCTATCAATGTATCATAATAATCATTCCTACTGGTTGTAATATAAATGTAGTTAAGTTGCACTCAAAGTTTCTGGCTCTTTGTAGTTCACTCAACCATGAAACAATTTTTTGGAATTGAGTGAGATGTCTTTAAGGCATCATCTGCTCAAACAAGGAATAATGGAGCGGCTAGATGAAACTTTAACTTTTCTGTTTTTACTTGGCATTTTAAAATTTAATTCTTAAAACACCAAATCTCCCTCTCCCCCCCCCCCCCAACTTCCCAACTGCTTTGTAGCTGGCAACCCATCTGCTGGGGTGATTTCCCAAATAATAGCAATAAGCACCAAAGCAATGAAACACTCAAATGAGACAGTCACGTTGTCACAAATGTTTAAGACCACATGCCACTTAGTAATATTACGAGTGTAAGTGCCAATAATGGCTCTATTTGAATGTAACGCCTCATGTTGCAACTGTAGGTGTTGGATATACTGTAGTTCGGACTCGATGAACTGGGTACACCTGCCAGTAAACATTTAATACCCACCTTGCTGTTTGTAAACAATTCCTATAGAAAAACTATATTTTACACGACTTATGGTACAATTATACTGACAATTAATGGCCCATTATCGAAATTCCATATACTACTGCTGTCTTGAAAGACAGTAGCCTGTTAAGTATTGGTACCATTACTGCTGAGTGTGTTGTTATTCACCAGTTATGTAGCACTGCCATAAGACTAGGATAACATCCGATGTTGATTTCCAGGGAGTCAAGAGAATGATGATAAAATATAGTATGATGTATACGATTATAAATGATTACGAATCAAACAATGCGCGTCATGCGTGTTTCAGTCTATCTTGATTTAATTACTCATGTAAACCAGATGCGGGTTTGATTTACTTACGCTCTTTCCTCAGTATGACTCCTAAAGGCGAAGAAACGGCGAAGAGGAAAGGTAGGTGGTTATCTCCCTTAGACCCGAAAACATCTCCGCAACAAAGTTTTAATGAAAGCTTTTACGACATAGATAAAACGGAAAATTGTTTAACCACAGAGAAAGTTAAGAAAAGACAATATGCTTACACACAAGTACTTGTCAATAAGCATTGAAATATTAAACATAAATACGAATGAAAAGGATAGGAACCGGAAATAGCGCAAACAGCTAAATTAAGAATATAGCACTACTAAGGTGACTTGTGTGCACCAAGCAGAGTGGCGCAGTGGAAGCGTGCTGGGCCCATAACCCAGAGGTCCGTGGATCGAAACCACGCTCTGCTAATTTTTTTTCTTCCCTTTGATCTGACTTCTCCCTCATTTGTCATTGTTTGTAAATTGATCGTCTGTATGGTTGAAGCTTTGATTCACAAATCAATCATCTGTCTGCAACTTATTGTAGAAGTGCTCGTGGCCATCGCGTTCGTGGAAATGTGGTCGCTGTTGATAAGCAGTCGTGGTGGTGGTAGTTGGAGTTGCAGGCCTTGTGGTGGTGGTTGCGGGCGTAGTGGTGGTGGTGGTGGTGGTGGTTGCGGGCGTAGTGGTGGCGCGCGTGCTTTTGTCCGCTCCTGAATGGATAAATTGGGCTTTTCGATGCAGGAAATACGTCTGGGCCCCCGGCTCGTCAAAAGCTATGCGCAGAACGTTCGTGTAGTGTGCACGGCACTTTCTCTGTCCTAGACGGAAAACCCAAGCAGAAAAACATAACTAATGATGTTCTGTCAGAAGGAAAAAATAGCGTTCTGTCAGAAGAAATATATGGCACTCTGTCAGAAGAAAAATGCAAGACGCCAGAAGACAAACGTGACATAAACACGTTCTGTCAGAAGGGAAAAACCCAACACTGTCAAAAGAAAAAAAAAACATAAGAGCATTCTGTCAGAAGAAAAACAAAGCACTCTACCGGAAAACAAACATACGTTCCTTTTTTCAGAAGAAAAATAGGGGTCCTTCGCTCGTGTGTATAAGAGGTGGTGTTTTTTTAAAAGTAGCTGTTGGATGGAAATGTCGATGCTCCTCGTGTGTATAAATTATTAATCAACGTAATTTTTATTTGACTACACCTACGGAAAAGTGCAAACTTTTTAATGTTTAACACTAATCGCTTCTAACGTTAACACATACAGGTACCCCCATACATACATACATACCTGTCCTGACAGAAGACAAGGTGAAAGCTAGACAGCGATCGTCAAGCATACAGGCCACAGCACAACCGGCTAGACTCCTGTACTTGGCTTCCCACAACAGCCCGTCAGTAAAGACCTTGTCTTTCAAGCTACTTTGTCTTAAACCAGCCTCATCTCGCAGAGTTGCGGTGTCCACAGTTATGCAGGTGAGCACAGGTAGCATCAGAAGGATGGCTTGCTGTGACGTTCGCATTTTCCTTCGGGGTCAGCCGTGTAACGTGCACCTTCGGGTACGGGCTAGATCCCTCGAATTGCTGAGTTCCGAGTTCTGCTTAAAATGGCGATGTCGTTGCTTTAGAGTAAGCTGTGATGCGAAAATTACTTCCAGATGTTTCACGTTGTAAACTTGGCAGAAATGACACCATCGGGAAATTTCAGGGACACATATATTCTTTCTTTGTAAAAGATGGCGAGACGGAAAAGTGCAAGCTGCTCATCTAACAACGATCGTGCAGACGGTCTGGACGTTCTGCTAAAGCAGTCATTATATGCAGAAATCCTGTGGACAAGCTACAGTTTGTTGTATCTGTGACCCTTAACTGCTGCGACACCTCATGACATCTGGATATGACCGCTAACAGCGAAATGGCGAAAAGGTTTTATCAGCGAAAATATGACAGATGGGCATTCGTAATCAGAGCCAATGCTAATGTTCGTCACATCTCTCCAAGCCTTCCTCACCAATAACAAATCCCCCCCCCCAACCACCACCACCACCCCGAGCCCGATGAATGTATTGATAAAGTTGCAGATACCTAGCTTTAGAGTTACGCCTATTAAACTAACCTTTGCTAGTTTAAAATTATTATAGGACTTAGCAAGAAAATGAATATATATATATATGCACCTAAAAAGCTATGATCTGCTGAAGTTGTAACGGTGATGTATTTGTGTTGTATATAAACTTGGATATTGGCTTATAATGATGTATCGTCGGATTATCCAGATATCTTTTGACCCCGTCTCTACGGTCTTTCAGTCTACACACCAGTGGAGGTGCTGGTTTTACACGGCCCCAGCGCTGTCAATGACGACAGTTGGACCGAGAAGTAGTTGGACTAACCATGTCCCGACCTATCGGTAGCTGTGGTTGGCTGGTTAGTTGTTTTAGAGGGACAGTGCTTCCATCTCGCGCTATGGGTAGAGAGGGTCCATACTAAGCTATGGACTCAAAGAACCACCAAACTGACAGCTGCAGTAAGATGGCCAGTGCGGACAGACAGTTTAATGTGCGAGGAGATGGAAGAATGGAGTCTGCACAATGTCCAGCTCCCCTCAACATGCAAACCTGTTGTGCCGTGGAGACTTCAGCAAAATTAAAACCGACAAAATAGCACTGTTAACGTATCCATCAGATGCAGGTTTGTCGCTCCCAATAGCAGATTTGTGGATGGATCAGAAAGGAAAGATCCGATTTGCGTTGAGCATTAAGCTTCGAATGCCAAGGGAGGTATATGTTGTTGTTGTTTACATTTTTTTGTTGTCGGCACTGCTATATGTTCGTACCTAATACAAATAAATTTGTTCACCTCTGTTTCAGTGTTAAAAATCGAGGCCAGGGTCTTGTCATTTGTAAATTTTCCGATGCGACTGCATTGATGTATAGACTATCGAAACATATTCTCTGTTGTCCCATCACAGCTACATATTTTAAATGTACATTTCTAAGCTCGTCATTATTACCAGCAGTGGAGGTTTATTTATGATTGTCCTTGCTGGATTATGTGATGTACTAACATAGTAGAATCCAGTTTAGAACTTTTGATTCTCAAGTGAAAATATAAGTCACAGTTTGAAACTGACACTGTGTATTGTGAAGCAAAATTGTAGAAACTTAATGTTGTTCACGATCACACACAAGCAGAGCAGTGTGCGTTGCTTTATCAAAATGCTCTTGGCTAGCTATTCACTTTCCCTACAAATCTGAGTCTCATATTTTTCTTAAATGAGATAAATAGGAGTTTTTTGCATTTTTAAAATATCCTTCGAGGCAGCTGTGCATTTAAAAGCTTTAGTTCAACGCAGAACTTTCCTCGTCACGGAAACACAGGCCATGTTGCCCTAGAATGTGGTTTTTATCGTGTCCAAGTGTGCAGCAGAGTGTATCATTTTACAACTTGGCATCTGAAGGTGATGCTCTTTTAAACTCTGTTATTGTAAATGAATGTCATTTCATTTCTCTACTCATCTATTGATTTCGATAACCAGTCCACACTTTTCACAGCGTCAGTAACAGGGTTTTTTTTTCAAGCCGTTCAACGGATCGGAGAACATGTATTATGGTCAGTAGCCCTTACCTGATCTGCGATAGATTCATATTGTTCGTATACTTTAGGTTATTCTTTTTATCTAATTAAGTAATAATGTGTGCTTGACAGTTTTTCGTCAGCCAGTCAGTATGTTTGTAATCGATACGGACAGGCCTAAAAATCGCACGTGAACATACGCACACATGCATCTGTATGTGTATGTACATTTAACTGCGTGCGTGCGTGTGCAGTTGTGTGCATGTAACTGCGTAAGTCTGCGGTGTGTGTGCACGGCTGAGAGAGGAATCTCTAAATCAGTATGTCTCTTAAGGAGGCAGGGATGTGTGTGATGGGATCTTCTGATCTGGGCGCAGAAGGTGAAACGTGGCAACAAAAAAAAAGCAAAGGAATTTTTTTCGGATTAACTATGCCTTAGAATCACGCATATTTTGTAAGCAAACGCTATAACATTTTCAACGATCATGACGCTGTGCAAACCTAAAAAGTTTTATCGGTTATTTAAATCACCTCCCCCCACCCCTCACTTCATGCAAGTCATGCTGTCAGCGAACCAAGGGATGTCATAGCTGGAGAATAATAACAGAAAGCCATGACAGACCTTACGTGAGCAATGCCTGCTTGGTATAGCTAGTCTACCTTGGTTATGTTAAGCCTGCCCTTGAGCTTAGACGCGCATTCGCAAATAACATAAGATACACATTTCTCACTTTGTCATCAGGCCACTTTGCATTAAAACCATCGCTTGACACTGATCACAACGCTGTAAAAAGATTCAGATGAATGGCGACTTCTCTCTTATCAGAAACTATTTTCGGCCTCTTTTGTGTAAACAGCTCGAAGGCTTTGGATTATCGACAATTTCAGATGGTGGAAGCATAATCAATACAAGGCAGAAAGATTTACGAAATGTTTTATTTGGGTTATGAAACGTTTTCTGGAGTAAATTTTGTTTATTTTGGCATAAAATTTCCGGTATGTTGATTCATCAAAACATTTCTGATATGAAGATTTCTAAAATGTTAGCTAGCATTAATAGATACATAATGATTTTTTTCTAAGTGCTCTGAGTAGGGTTTTATTTTTTAGCGATAACTGTCACGTGTCTACGATACCTCACAGTCCTCTTTCACAGCTCGTCCTTTCTTTTTTCTCACTCAATCAGTCACATTTCTCTTATGTCAAAATAATACTCCCCCACAACTCATTTTCTCGATGCAGAGCAATACGCTGTAAGATTTTTTCCCTTTTTATGGCACAAACGTACAGCTTGTGTCTTCCAGTTATTGCTTCATTGCCACGATCAGAGATCAGAGTTTGCAATTTACAGTGCGCTGTTTTGTGAAGATAATCTCGAATAATAAGCACAGTTTCAGTTTTTATAGCCATTTGACTTTTGAACAGAGAGAGAGAGAATCAATTTACAACGATGGAAGGTGAATGTATGAAACGCTTAACAACAAATGTCTGTTTTAAGCCATCTGACCACAAAAAACAAAAACGATTAGAACGACGAGGACCGCTCTATAATCTGTAACGGAGTTGTGTTTGCATGGATTAAAAATATAAAGGCAGTTGTGGAGTCTGGTTCACGATGAAATAGACCTATAACCAAACAGTACACGTCATCAAATACTCAAACAGTGTGTGCTAAGGTATAGTTCAACACAGTATACGTTATCATATAATTAAATCAGTATACCTGTTTTGGTCTTTATTTCCAGCACAGTCAAAACTCGAGTTTAGCTATCCCGATCTAAACATGAGTCCCCATTAGAGCCGTGCCCGCTCACAGCGGCTCTGTCCCCAGTGAAACACGTTGACTCGGCCGCAGATCGCCATATGGTTGTATGACGAAAATGGCGCAGTGTCTGCACTTCCGTCTCCGGTGCAAGGCTTAGACTGTGCGTCGGGCTCCCAGCCGTTAAGGTAGGCCTTCAGTTCAAAGAATCCCTGCTCTGTTTTTGTGCAGTCCATGTCCATCTCCACCAGCCAGTAGTGACTCCCGTAGCTGTTAGACGATTTAAAAGCAAGAGCCTAAATCAGTGCCTGCTGACTTAGGCTCATAAACAGTACATATACATTTTTTTAAATCAGGCTGAAAAATGTACTATCCTCATCAACGCTCTTTTTTTTTGGGGGGGGGGACCACACCAGCACCATCCCTTTCTTCTTGCAGGTCTTTGTCGTTGGTGTAATTGTAGGCGCTGTCGTCGTTGTTTTAGTCATTTCCGTGGTTGTCTGTTTCCTCCCTCCTATCCTGCACGACGACCACCACCCCATCCGTACCTTCTGGGCAGGAATCCAGCAGGACAACTGGCGTAACGGCTAAAACGTAGCATCCCTAGCTGATCTAAACAAATTGTGGTACACTAGAGTTCTAGGAATCTCTAGCTGATCTAAACTGTCTTACACTAGAGTTCTAGGAATCTCTAGCTGATCTAAACAACCGTACACTAGAGTTCTAAGAATCTCTAGCTGAACTAAACAAATTGTCGCACACTAGAGTTCTAGGAACCTCTAGCTGATCTAAACAATCGTACACTAGAGTTTTAAGAATCTCTAGCTGAACTAAACAAATTGTCGCACACTAGAGTTCTAAGAATCTCTAGCTGATCCAAACTAACCGACACTAGAGTTTTTAGAATCTCTAGCTGATCTAAACAATCATACAACAGAGTTCTAAGAATCTCTAGCTGATCTAAACAATCGTACAATAGAGTTCTAAGAATCTCTAGCTGATTGAAACAAACTATCGCACATATCGCACACAAGAGTTCTCAGAATCTACAGCTGATCTAAACATACTATTGCACACTAGTCTTCTGAATATTCCTAGCTAGTCTATTTAACCACGGATCTCCATTTAACTATCCTACATGTTCAGCGGATGGTATCCTGCGCTGCTGGGATCGTTGGAAGTCCACACCGCCGGGGTTCCCTGCGCTTGCAGTCCCCCTGAAGATCCCTGCAGGCGCTCTCGACCATACCAGTCCAAGTGCAGGTCACCCGCACGCCAGGCCTCGTAGGCCGAGAAGTGATTGCCAGTGTTGATGTTCCGAACGTAGACAGGTATCGCACACCTGCTTGTGTCAGCATCCGTGGTGCATCCTTGGGACAAGTAGGAACATATCCTTTTGGATGACATGCAAGCATATGCCCGGGTAGACACATTACGCATACAGAAATGAGAACAGATCTTTAAAATTATTTAAATCACTTCGAATTCTGTATTCAGAGAATTGTTATAAAAAGGCAGAAATCAGCAGCACTCGCACGAGACTGTACCTAATCGTCGTGCATGGTCGATTCCTCCTCTGAGAAAGACGTACTCGCCAGGTTTTGTGACTTTTTCGACAAAGATCACTGTTCTCTTGTAATTAACGTCCGGTACGTCTGCAGAATAGAAGCAAGGGGTCATCAGTCACACCTATATAGGCCTGTATTGAGGGCGAGTCAGCACTAATGAATTTTGAAGTAAGATTAATATCATTGCTATGCCTTTTACAGTTATCCGTGTACACAGAACGGCAAAGAATATTCTATAATAAAATATAACAGGTAGCGAAGGTGGCCCATCCAGAGGTGTGTTAAAAGGGTAATGCCGAGTTGCAATCTAACAGACGACTGTCGTAAGTCAAAGACATAAATACTAAATCGTTAGAATATATGAGTAACGCTTCGTTTTAGGAGTCGATTGAAGGGAATTATATCTGCGCTTACTAGCAATGACGGCAACTACCGGATTCACTTCGTCTCTCATGTCCAGCTGTGCTGAGCCATCGTCCTTGACCACAACGTGTCTGCCACAGTCGCTCATTATGTCACAGTAAGTGCCAGGTGCCAACCCTGTAAGATAAAACGAAACATGCTTTTCCTTATGACAGAAATTTTCTTGTTCTATGGACTGGCGGCGCATGGTATGGTCGTCGCTAATAACAAAGAGACTAAGTCGACGCTCCAGTGGAACTCACAAACATACATTCCTTCACTCTGTCGTAAACATGTCATGAGAACGTTGCCCCAGACGACACCTGACCTGTGTTCACGCGCCCAGAGAAGCTGGCGGCTGATGTCATTGCAAAGAAGCCCACACGTCCTCTGGTGAAAGCGACCAGATCGTCAGTAGAGGTCCAGTGGTTCAGGTCTTGTCGGGCAACCGCGTTTCTGAATGCAACCATCTTGGAAATAAGCGGCCACCTGTGCTCACAGACCCAGGTGCCAGCGCACGTTCCATTCTCTGTGATTTCAACAGCCTGTTCAGAGTATATTTAGTGGCGTATGAAGATCTGAAAAACAAACTTGTATTGAAATAGGTAGTAATTACGTTTTTGCTTAAAAGTCAGACAAGGATGTGCAAGTTATTCCTGTTGGGATCCAGGGTTGGTGTAGGCAGGAGGGGTGGAGAGATTACAGATACTCACAGCTATGGAGTCACTGAATGCCATGGGAGGGCCCTGCTCCGGATCATCAAAGTCGTAGCTGCTCATTAGCCGGACTAAACCATCGGTGAACGCCAAAGTGAATGCTGTGGCCAAGGAGTATTCGCGAGGCCGCTTGAAGGTCAAAGGCGAAACAACACCATCAAGTCTCTGAAGAATGTGATTATCGACGAATCTAACAGCTTCATCAGAACTTGTCCTTTCGTAAGGGCCGTCCACAAATTCATTTAACTTCTTCAAGCTACGCATGCTGTCCGCAATCTTGAGGCTGGAATCATCATCATTGTCATCAACCTTGTCATCATTACCAACATCAGCATCAATAGCAACCCCACCACCACCAGCAGCAGCAGGCAAACGTCATGATGTCGGAGCTACACGCTTATTAAGGAAAGCACAACGCGCCTCGACTACAATTTTCCCACCATGCATTGCGATGTCGGTCGATAGTCTGAAAAGAGGAAGATAGAAGGCCGACAGTTTTAGGCTATTGGTAGGCATCCCCTTGCATGGAGGAAGCAAGCAAACAAACAAACAAACCGCAAAAATGTAACCGGAAAACCAATTCTAAGCTTGTCAGAAAAATCATTAAAAATAAAATACCGCATCAGCAGGAATCAGGAGAGAAACAGACACAGAAATTAGCTGATGAAAACGAACTGAAAACTGTGACTCTTACCTGTAACGAAAATCCGCCACGTAACCAAGTTCTGAATATTCCTGCGCTCTGATTGGTCCGTTGCCGTCGAAGTCGTACACGTCCGCGAGGAACCCCGGGCGGCTGCCGTCAGACAGGTTCCTGAGAGAATTCTGGACGAAGGCTAAATCTGACGGCCACATGAGGCTGGCGGCGTCCACGACAAACCCGCCAACCCCCATGCCGAGCAGATGGTCAAGGAAAGCGACCAGTCTCTGCCTGACGTGCTGGCTAGTCTGGTTCAGGTCCGTCAGGCCTGCGAAGTTACAGTTACGCAGCTGCCAACAGGTAATGACGAATCAAATATGATACGGGTGCGCAGGTGAGTTTGTGTGTGGGGGAAGGGAGGGCTAAAAAAAAAAGTCTGAACGTTGCACAAGTTGAAAGGTAAATGTTAGTCTTGCCATGCTACTTGAACAAGCGTGACACTATCTGGAAGACAGACAGAGCAGTTCACCTATAGTAACAGTGGACAGCATCTTATAAGTAAGCTTATATAGTCTGGCCTAGGTAAATTCATGCCGACCAAATGTTGCAGGCTTACAGACTTGGAGGGTGGCAGTAAATGTTAGGAGAAATATAAGCAACACAAGAAAATCTGAAGTTTAGGGAATACATGTAAAGAACAGGTGATGCTATGCAATAACATTCCTGTATCTTACCATAGAACAATTCAAGTAAAGTTGTGTTCAAAGACGCGTAAAGACACGGTTACTCGCTTGCACATAAACACAAAACCAACACAGCCACGACTAGCACCAACACCAACACGCATTACATATAATATCACTTCATATATAAATTTTGCATGAGTCCAGTTAACAGTTGTGCAGTCCGAGATGGAAAAATCTATAGAAGACTTGCATGTTCGGCAGTTGTGTAGTTGCCATCAGAAGGGCAAGAGCTAGTGTTGTGGAAGTCGTTGTGGTCGTATGGAACGCCCGGAAAGTCGAGGTAATCACTGTTGTATGCCGTGCCAGAGTAGCCCTTCCCTTGCAGCCCTTGTTCCGCCATGTTGTTTAGAACCACTTCAGGAATAACTCTAAGGAGGAAGTATGACAATGACGTGACGTACACATCCTATCCCCTCCCCGCTCTCCACACAGACACAAATATCTACAAACAGGGCAGAATTGTAAAGAGACGGTCACATCGATTTGCACGTCAGACTACAATAGTGGCGTCATAATTTTCTCCAACAAGAGGTGGGTAAATGATTTAACTTTCTACTACATTTTGCTATGAGGACTATATCTGGGGGTGGTGTTGAGTGATTGTATCTGCCTTTCGGTCATACGAGTGGTCGTAAGGCCTTTTGTCCCTAGGTATTTTACGTGCATCTTTACGTACAGACAGGCAATAAGAACGACCCTTGTTTTTTTTTTAAATAAATGTTTGATTTCTCTACTTGAGAAAGAAACAACTTGTTTGCTTTTATAAGCAGACTTCTTTAAGTCTTCGATTTCTTTAGTCACCTGATATTACTGTCTCTTTACTTCTTCGTGTCCCATCCCCCTCCCTTCCCTTCTTTCAGTCTCACCCCACCCCAACTCCACCCCAACCCCACCACCACCTTACATTCTTCCCTCACCTACTGTTATCCCATGCATCCCCCATACTCTCGCTTCCCACTGGAGCGCGTGAGCTGGTGAGAATTTGGCAAATAAAAACGATCGAGTGCTAGGATGATGAATGAAAGCAATTTCACCACACATGATGCCGTGAAGTTTATCAAAGCGACTGCTCGAGACTAGAGCGATCACGTCGGTCACGACTAAAGCAAGCTGAAAGTGGTCGTGGAGGAGCGGTGCTGTTCTGCTGACTGAGGCCCTAGCAACCAATTCACGCTGACAAAGTCTTCTACCTGTTAGTTTGCTCAGGACCTAGCAACCAATTCGGGATAACGAAAATCTCTTTCAACTTTTCACACCTTTCCCCCGTTTTTAGGAAGACGTTCCATTGGCAGGTTATTTGGTTTCTTTGCAGTTTCATTTGTGTAGTAGGTATTAACTCGAAAGTAAAATAAATTTCACGTTTCTTGTACTTGTTTCGTCATGCTACAAAAAGACTCACGTACGTGATTCCAGCCTTGGTACACCTTTCGACCATGTCCTTGAACTCTTCCTCGCTTCCCGATTGGCTGTTCAAGACATAGCTCACGGGCTGATATCTGTGCCGCCATGGCTGGTTGGCATCTTCTAACAAAGCGTGTTCGGATGGGGGCGATACCTAAGATACAAGCCGTACAAGACCAGGGGTCAGTTGCACAGCTTTAGCCTAACCTACGCTCACCGTACGCCCGACTAAACCCCTTAGTCTAGACTACTTACGCCATCTTGATACGCGGGGAACAGACTACAGGAAAAATGACTTTATTCTGAATTCTTCTGAATAAATATTTTGTACTAATACAAGAGAAAATATGTAAATCTTCGTGTAATGAAAAAATTCGAACAAACGTAAAAACATGGACTGGAAAATGAACTCCGACTTGGTGGCTGTCACGGGGGGGGGGGGGGGGG
>SMGT01013361.1:203805-233564 GCA_004794575.1 Lanistes nyassanus
TGCTTCATGGGGAAAGATTGTGACCGTTTATTTGCATCTCTCACTTTTTGACAGAGTGGTACTGGAGACACAAGTGACCAGCAGGTGACCTGCATGGAGCAACAGCCAAGTAAGCATAAATAGTTGAGAGGATTTTTGTCAACTCTTTTGACCCCTGCTTATTTCAAAATTAGTGTTTCATATTTTTGAACAGTTTTCATGTTTCATGCCATATGTAAGTGTCTGTTATGTATGAATCCAGTTCTTTGGTCAGGATATTTACATTATTTTAAAAAAAAGTGAAAATCAGGCATGTCAAAACTGGAAAGAGAAACAGAAACTGAGAAAGGCATAAAAAGTTATAGTCTATAGTGAGCTGTGGATTTTTTTCACATCAGTGATCATTTTGGGTGCCACAGATTTCAGCAGCTCTGCTTCTTTCCCATCGGACACTGAGCACCGAGATTCACAATCTTTATATCCAGACCGCAGAACCACTTCAACAAGTGACAGCCCGAAGTGCAGAAAGCGCCACCGTCATCCTTCCTCTTCGATGCCTGTCAGCCCAACACATACCTGGCCACAAAAATCCTTAAGTAGGAAGAATGAATAATTTTTTGCTCTGCTCTTTTCACAGTATTTTAGATTTAAAAGTGCTATTCAGTGGATAATAAAATTATTAAAAAACAGCTTTATAAAAAAAAAATGGAGACTTTGCAGTATGTCTGCAAATACATGCATTTTGAACCTATGAGGGAAACATTTTTTCTTTCTTTCTCTGAACAGAGTCTGGATTTGAGGCAATTGCAGCAGATGAGAAAGAGATCAGCAATACTTTGCTGAGCTCTGATGACTTTGAGTGTCCCCTGTGCTATAGGATGTTTTACCAGCCAGTCACAACACCATGTGGACATGTCTTTTGCCGCGCTTGTCTTGATCGCTGTCTAGATCACCAGGTCATGTGCCCCATGTGCAAAAGTTGTCTGTCTGAGGTGAGTCCCCTTTCCTACCTTACAAAACACACTTTAGTAAATTTCCAGAACAGTTCAGTGATTGTGTGGCTATTCCCATGCTACTTCCAGGAGGTAGGGAAAAGAATACTGTAGAAGGGAGGAGACAATGTAATGGGACTCGTATGTCGTAACCAGGAAGTTGTAGTTTCAAAATTTATAAATGGTTTCATTATAAATTTACAAATTGTTGGACCGTACACAAGAACATCATGATTTTGCTCCTGTCTACGTATCCCTACTCGCTGAAGATCTACACACCCTCTCGCAGTCTCTGTTTTTGTTCGAACTTCAATCTTTTCATTCCTTACACCAAACCCACCACCTTTGGTCCGCGATCTTTTTCCATCTTTGGTCCACTGACCGGCCTGCCTTGGTCTGCAGGCTGCCTACACTCTTGGTTTTTCTGCAAACCTATTTGTTCTCTTCCATAATACACTTTTTAATTAAATACATACATAATATTAAGTGCCAAATATTTATATACATATATATTTTTTGTTTGGTGAACCTGCTAAATGTAAAAATCTTTGTAAATGATCTATTAATAGCTTACCCCTGTGTCCTCCAGTATCTAGCTGAGAGACGACAGGCCGTGACTGAAGCCATTCAGGCCATACTTACGACATATTTTGGTAAAGAATATGCTGAGCGCCAGAAGATCCACGAAGAAGAGGTCGTAGAACTGGCCCAGATGGGTGCAGACAATCGCCATGAAATTCCTATCTTTGTCTGCACCTTGAGCTTTCCCACAATACCATGCCCTTTGCACATCTTTGAACCACGCTACCGACTCATGATGCGACAGTGTATGGAGTCAGGCAGTCGCCAGTTTGGCATGTGCATTCCAACATCACAAACTGAGTGAGTTTAATGTGCTTGCGTAGTAAGCCTTTACCCTCTTTCTGACCAAGGTATAAAATGAACATGAAAACATATACAGTAGAATTAGAAGGTACATATTTTACCCAGGAATATGTATATTAATAATTGTGTTGTTTCCTACATAAATCCAGCTGGATATAGCTTTCTTGATTCCAGGATAATCATTTTGAAGGGATATAGCCACACAGGCAGTCTGTGGCAGCATCGACAAAACACATAAACAAATGTTTACTTAGTGGTAATCAGTATTTGCCAGTATCACACCGTGACTGAACTACCATTTACAGCTGAACAGATGGTGTCTTAGCTAGAAGACAGTTAAAGCAGGCTTCCATTTGCCAGCAAACTTCAAAGACTTTTTCAAGCCTAGAAAGCTCCCCCTACTGATTTCCTAAAAAGTGCACTGGACTGTTTCTTTAAATCCTCATGTTTCCATGCCCTTTTTTATATTGTGGCAGCACAAAAAGTGTGCTGTGTAAATATAATAAATGTTTGCACAGCTCTTATATAGTTATGCCTGTATTTTTCTCCTTCTCTATCCCCACCCCACCCCCACCCCCACCCCCACCCCACATATTCAGTCTTTATACTTAGTACATGCACACGTGGTCCTGGTTTGCAAATTAAAAGAACTCTCTGACGAAGGGATGGCTGTCATGTCAGGACACTTTGTTTGGAAGAAGGTGTCCACAAAATGCAGGTTTCACTATGTGGCTTCTTAGTGCATTTTGAGATATAAAGTGTTATGTGGATGATGTTGGTGGTTTTTTTTAAAATTTGCTCCAGATGTAAATTGTAATATTCTTTTTGTTTTCCCCAATCTTCAGTAAAGTGTAAAAATTTGTAATGCTCACTTCACCCTTATTGTAGTTGTACTGCTATATGTCCTTTTGATATTGCAGGGGAGATTTTTCTGACTTCGGATGCATGCTAGAAATTCGTGACGTGCACTTCTTCCCAGATGGACGATCTCTGGTTGACACTGTTGGAGGACGTCGTTTCAGAGTGATCAGCCGTGGTAAACGAGATGGCTACAACACAGCCAGAGTGGAGTTTCTCGCAGACAGATTGTTGTCAGAAGAAGAAACACATGGTAACTTTAATGATTGACTAATCTTTAGTGCTCACCTTACAAGAGTAATAGCAGATCCATTTACAATTTATAGGATGCATGGGTCATCCATATTGTATGCTAGAGATTTATCAGAGCTTTAGCAGACCTCAAAAGAAACAGTAAAGTTCATGTGGGCTTTTGTAAATGTTTAAAGTTTGATTTTGAAGCAAAATAAAAATAATTACATCCTAGATTTTCGTCACAAGATAATTTTTATGCAAGGTCTCCCATGCGTAAGAGATTGAATGCAAGTATTTGGCATCATCATTGCCTTCACTCTGTTTCTCATTCAGAGTTTCTGTTTAACGTATGGTTTTCTCAGCACGGATGCTAACAGCCTGTAAAATAATGCAGAGCTGTATTTTCAAAAGTTACAGCATACATTGGTGAAACTGGTTTTTGACTTTCTTTCCCCAGAGGCGAAGGCTTTGCAGGACGAGGTGTATGCGCAGTTACAAGGTTGGCTGAGTACGGTCCCAGAAGCACACAGGACCCGCATCACGGAACACTTTGGCAACCTGCCTTCAGCGGAACCTGACCCCAGTGGCTTGCCCAATGGTCCTGCCTGGGCGTGGTGGGCTGTGGCTGTCCTCCCAATAGATCCTCGTGTCCAGCTGACCATGCTGGCCTTCACCTCCCTCAAGGACCGACTGCTGGCCCTCCAGAAGGTTCTGCGTTACTTGTCGAGTCGCCGGGGACGGTGACTATCCGCCCTTTCAGACCTGCCCTTCAGATTGCGTGGCCTAGCAGGAACACCGATAGCTTTTCTTGTCATGCAGTTCCTTCTCCTACTAGCTGTGGTGTGGGCTTGGGTGTCCTTCTGCTGTCGCTTGCTGAAGCGTATGGTGGGCCAAGCACTTAGAAGGGGCTGAGCAAAGCTGTTTGAAGTTTTTTCAGGGAGGGGTGGGAGGGTGGTTTAGAGAGGTAGTTATTGTCTTTCATTTGTTGTTAAACAGTCTAGAAAAAGTGGTAAATTGGTTTTTGATTCTTACTGTGCTAAAAGTTTGACTGGATATTCTGCCATGTTTGTAATCAAGCTTTATAATTGTATGTACTGTATTATCATTTATTTATTATTATAAACCCTCTTGATGATATTATGTGGTTTATGTGACTGTGTA
The DNA here is from genome assembly GCA_004794575.1 of Lanistes nyassanus. NCBI lineage: Eukaryota > Metazoa > Mollusca > Gastropoda > Architaenioglossa > Ampullariidae > Lanistes > Lanistes nyassanus. The sequence continues at coordinate 207,915 of SMGT01013361.1, forward strand.
GAAAAGGATTAACAAAATATTTAAAATGGTTAAACACAGTTGAAGAAGATCACTTGACATAAATGAAATTAAACAGAGGGGATGTCTCATATTTTGGAAGAAGGGACTTAAATACCTATATTCATCTATAATTTGAGATTTACAACAAAGATTATTAGTTTCACTCCATTCACTCAGTTGAGACAAAGTGACTGCAGGAATCATTTGCAGCCATATGATCCCAAGGGGTTTTTAAAAAATAATCACAATAACCATAACAGTGCATACTTCATTTACAAAGTAAAAGTTTGGAAAGAATAAGCATTCTTTATCAAAAGGATTCCATAAATTTAGTTTCTCAATGCTTCTGAAAAAATATATCTGTAGTGAAGCAAAAGTCCATCTGAGTTCTATTGTAATAGTTTGTAGCATAAATCAATAATCATGCTAGAACCCAAAACAGGATGTCTTCCAATGTTTTTCCTTTAAATCCACTAGTTCTAGCATTGACTGCTCAAAGAGCAGCTAAAGATTTTTTCAAAGTTTTTCTTTGCAAAATGTCATCTTCTAGGACAGTGCACTGACATTTTCAACAGAAATATCACTTAGCTCGTGTGGTCATATTTGAAGGTGGCCATTTGCACTTGTCAGTATACTTCCCTCCAGCCTTTTCCACATCTAACAAGGGAACTCACTGCAGAGAATAATCAGCTGTTGAGTTCTTTCCCTTCCTGTATTATGTTTTTCTAAACAGAATTTTACAAAAATCACCAATTAATTATACAGGCCAAATAAAACATTTTGACAGGATATCATTTGTGAACATGTTTAATTTGTCCAGCTTAATCCTTTTTTTTTTCCTTGTGGAATTTTGAAAGTATTTGAATAAATTCAGTTGACTCAGGATTGGCTGTGAAAACAACATGCCGAATGCAAAAGATATTGTTTTTGTATTACTGTATTTTTCAGCTATGCAGATATTGTGTGTTGTGGCCACCACTTTATCCTTGGACAGGTTTTCCAGTTTTTCCCCTTGTCTTTTTGCCTGCCTCTAAACTGCAAGAATTGCTTACGTGAAAAATGTTGTATGTGGACGAATGGCATGTGCAATAGAGAGAAAAAAAAGAGAGGTGGAGTGGGGGTATAGTATAACAGCAAAAATATTTTGAATATATACACCAAATCACAAGTGTATGCGAGATAATGATATATTGAACGGATATCCTCTAGTTATTATCTCTAAGCTCAGGTTTCACTTTGTCCTTATATGGCACATATATGTATATATATATTGTCCATGAATGGCATATGTATACTACTTACTACCCAACTGCTCCTTACTATTGCATTCTGGGTGATAACATAGTTCCAAGTAGTCATGAATGATGTTCTGGCAAAAATTCCACTTGTTCTTGCTATTTATTTCTGTATCACCCATAATCTGTACATGTTTTTCTTCCTCTCCTGTAGCCTGCAAACATGTTTTTGATAAATTTAAGTGTAATTAATTTCATGGAGCAAATTAATATCAGATTAAAAGTGTGAAATCTTGAATTCATAAAGACAAGTACTGTTAAGTGTTTGGAATTTGGTGGGGGTGGGGGTGTGTCATATTTTTGGATTTTTTTTTTCAGTTGATAGCAACTGTTGCATCTTCTGTATTTAAAACCATACTTAGGACAAGTCTGTATAAAAAGTCAATGAAATGGTTGTGGGTCATGTCTGTGGGTGTAGATTAGGTGTAAGTGGAAAATGTTCAAAGGGCCAATTGTAACTGGAGGCAACACAGGAGGCACACCTTTGTAAGCTTACTCTTAAAAGGGTTATTCTGTATAAAGGATGAAGGGCATTGGCATGTACCTTGAAACCGTATGAAAATTCCAGAACATGTCGGATGCTACATTATGCAGAAACAGGAAAAATGATTGTAAATCCACAAGTTCCTGAGTCACCTTACCTCTCAGTATTTGTGTACATTACCTCCTCAACTTATGTTACAGACGTCATCCCTAGACCAGGTCAGTGCCAGGTGATTTCCTGACTTAATTCCAAGATTCTTAAGGCATTCGTTGAAATACAACTGATATACAAAGCACTTCAGGTTATGGTTTTAAAGGTGATATGTATATAAAAGCCATTGTAATTTATATAAGCTGTAAGCAATGTCTTAAGATAATGTGCATTTTTTAAATCTTGAAATATGTTGATCCTTAGACACATAACATGTTTTAAATTTATTCTCAGTTCCCCCATACCCCAGCCTGAAGCATTTGCTCATTACTTGGATTTTATCGGTAGAACTATTTGTTTTCAAGTTATAGAGTGTGAGTGTGAACAAGTTTGCAGGGTTATATCTGAGACACTCTGTTGTAACTGTTAATCTGCTGGGAGAGTTGGGGGATTTACCTCAGTTTACAGAAATATGCAGATGTTTCTTCCCAGATGTGTTGGACGGAGATAGAGCTGTATTTTAAGCCTTTGTTGCTATTTTTAAATTACATTTGTTGTTCGGTTCATGATTATCAACTTTCATACATACTTGAAGTGTTCTGTGCTGTATCAAAGTAGGGTATTTCCTTGCGTGATGACTTTGGTGTTTGCGCATACCACAGAAATGAAATATGAAAGTGAAAAAGGCTTGGTTGACAATGATGGTGGCAGTTTGGTTAGTGTTATCCACTTTCCTCTGTGTAGAACACAGGGCTCAACAGTTGTCCTTCTTGCATCATCTCCACCAGTCTTTATTGCTTCTTCTCAAGACAGGTTCATGACTTTGAGTTCTTTGTTTAGACTTCATCTCCAGGTCTGCTTTGGGGGCCCCTGTCTTCGCTTGCCTTGCGGATGACCATAGAGAAAGCTTTGGAAAATTTCCAGAACAAATAGTTATGGTTCGAACCTGTTATGAAAGCAACTAGAAAAAAAACAGAACTGGGATTGGGAAACTATAAACATTTTCTTGAAAACCAGCCACATCAAAAATGTATATATAATAATAATAATACACATAGAAAACTTGTAAAATTGGACGATTCCTGGAATTAAAGGTGACAGCACCGGTACAGAGAACCTGGCTGGTGAAACAGTCTTCCATAACCTCTTGAGGGAGCCATGTTTAAGAAAGAGATCCCCATGACTTTCAATAGACAATTTGTTCCAGCCTTCTTTTGGGGTTAAGGGGTTGTTATGCTCGTCAGTTTTCAGAAATTCTGAATTACCTTTTCTTATCTTGAATCCTCTGTTTTCTCTTTCTCTTTGTCTTTATTGCTATAAGACTGAATAGAAATGTTCAGGCTAATGCTATATGCCAGATGTTAGATGTGGTAGTTTATTTATAAACCCCTCCGATGTTTTGAAAGTTTATTGTGAGTAAACTCCACAGGTTAGGGCTTGTGGAAAGACCATGATTATCTGAACCTCACCATGTGTTTTGTATCTAGTTCTTATCAATTTTTTTTCAGAGAAATTTGCAAATCATAAACGTATACCTACTTATCAAAAATATGCATGACGTTTGTATTTTCCCCTTTTCCACTCAAAACATGCTTCTTTAAATTACTTCCGATTCAGAGAGGTAGTGGAAATAAATGCATTGAGATAATTTTTACAACCGTGAAGACATTTTTCCTACTGTATATTGTTTTGAAAGGATGTGGAAAAATGCTTTATAGGTCTCCATCAGTCAATGGTTTGGGTTATGAGATGTTGATAATTGTGTATCGTAAACATCAGCATGGTGGTGGAAGTGGCCTTGAGCAGTCAGAGTTCTGTCTACTGTGTCTGCCATACGGTGTGTCATTACCTTTACTCTGAGTCTGCTATTCGCTGGTAAATACAAAACTTGAACGGCCCTGAACCCAGAATTTTCCATTGCATGTACTTCCCATCCTGTCAGTCCATGAGAGTCGAGCTTTCACGTGTGCGAAGTTGAGACGGTGAATTATTTTTTCTAACTAGAGAAGGGGACAAGAGTTCAAGCGTGGGAAATACTTCATCTTGCGTTCGAACGTTTGTTTATTCAGCTCTAAGGCGGCGGGGGGGGGGGCTTTTAGCTTTAACAATACGTTTACAACGCGAATAAAATATTGAATACAATTTTTTTTAAACTACAGCAAACACAAGGCGAAAGAGAAAACATTTTGAACACAGGGTAACATGCTGTTGTGGTGGACCGGGACAAATTTGAATGCGATACTTAGACACAAGTAAAGAATCAAGGGTATGGTCTAAAGTAAAATGGTTAATTTTCAGCAAATGTTTAACTTTTTAATTAAAAAAAACACCCCTTGGATTTCTTCCGCTCACCGTTTAGAATCCCTCTGTATAAGACTCGGAATTGTAATCCAGTAGAAGCTGATGAGGGATTTTGTAGCTGTGTTGTAGGGAATCGCTTGCCGTACATTACACATTTGGAATCAGCAGTGCACATTATGCACTTACCCACGCGCGCCCGCACAGACAGACACGCAGTGGCAGTCATTCTCGCTCGATCTTTCACTTGTATTTTTATCACTTTTCATAGGTATAACAAAACTTTTGTACCACTGGCGTATACAGAAAGGTATGTATGTACGGGATGCGAACTCGCGATTATCTGTGTCGGTGACGGCGCAAGTAATACTGCTTAGCTACGGTTCGCTTATTTTGCGCCAACGGCCGAAGCTCCCGTAAAGAGACAAGCAACAACAGCGTGCATGAAGCCTTGATGATTCACACCAACAGAGAACGACCTGCGGGGGCCAGGAAAAGACCAATGTTGTATAGCAGGTGCCAATAATGAGGCTCCGCACAGTTATTCTCCATTTACCGTATTAGAAACGGGGAACTTCCGGCTAGGAAAACATCACCTATATTGACTGAAATGATCACAGGCTTGACAGCCATATTTGGAAGCTAGAAATTCCTAAAGCTGAAGGGGCTTGATTAAGATTACTGGCGACTTCCACCCTAGTCCCCTACTATTTTCAGGAACCTGCACAGCATACAGAATAGAATGACGTAATAATTTCCTGTGACGCCTTTCGTCTGACCGCACCTGATTAGACGGAACGTTACCGAAATCTGATCAAGCAAAAGTAGCTGACGGTGTTTTCCACGGAGTTGCATACTATACATGCAACTCCGTGGTGTATTCCAATCCACTGTCGGGAAAATGCTATGTTAAATAGTAGTTGGATGTTAGGCCTGACGTCGTGGTCGACAAAATTTCATGCACAATAAGAAATACAAATCATGCACTTGGATATGATTTTCCACTCGTCAGAATACGATTCAAGTCGCTGGGAGATGGCGGCAGGCAACGCAACAACCTTAACTGGTTCTTCCGCGTGATCTAGTCCATCCGTGTGTAGGCACTGCGTGTCAGGTGGTAGCGTTCAATTTGAAAGTGCTTCCTCCCTGCAGTGATTGGGAGAGAGGGAGGGGATTTTTGGGGAGGAATCTCGTGGCATGACTATTAGTATTGTGTTGGCTCCATGCTTGGTGTTGTTCCTGTTGGTCGATCCTGCTGGCTGTCCCCACCCCTCAGTCCTACGCGGTGTCGGGTGTTGGGGATACTGACTGTACGACCTGTTTATCGTAGACGATTAGCGTGGACGCGCTTGAGTTCGCGCCACGCCTCCGCGCACTGGGCGCCGTGCCAAGAACGGACGGGAACGTGCCAGGCCCGAACTTTCTGACAAAGTCACTCAAGCGGAGTGTGGACCTCACAACTACATCAATCAAGCGGTCCGCAGTCCCCGTGGCTTGGTGTCAACCTGTGAGATTGTTTAGATCTGGCGACAAGCTTTAGACGCAGCAGCGACAGTAGCGCCATCTCGCAACACCTAAGCCATGATGACGGCAAACACTAGACCATTACATTAGTGTGGTTGATTGGTTGGTTGGTTAACGTCCCGCCGCAAACTGTAAGTGGATATCAGGACGGTGTTGCTTAGACAAAGTTTACTGCTGCCACACTGGGACCGATGTCACAACACGGGCTTCGGTCCCACCCAGTCACATCATACTGACACCGGGCCAACCAGTCCTAGTACTGTTCTCTACAGTGCCAGGCGTCTGGCAGGGCAGCTACTAGATTGGTTTTCCAAAAGAATAAGAAAAAGAGGAGTATAGTAAGAAGTAAAAGGAAAAAATGATAGTAATTAAGATGACGATAATGATGCGGTGGTGGTGATCGGGAAGGGTGTGAAATGACGGTAACCGTGATGGAAATTTTATCGATAGACAATAAGTTTGTGGTAACGGTTTCTTTACATTGTTATATTACTGCCCTTCACACCATTACAGTTAATACACGTGAAGGGCTCACGATCCTGTTTGGTTTGATTGTCAAGAGGGCGACACTTGTCATCTGCGTCATAGTTGCGATACAGACAACAGATTCATTATTTCTATCTACCTCAAAGTATTTTAGCACACCTGTGCAAATTTTCTGTCCCTGCAATTTTTAGTTGCATAGTGTCGCCTGTCCGTGTTCGCTCTCTGTTCAACAGATCGCAGCTATTGTCCTCAGCCAACCAAAATAAATTAGTGCACATTGGCTGCAAATGGAACTGAAACCTAGATCCTTTGAATACCTGAGCAGGCGACAGCTGCCGCTTTTGTCATGCACGAGATACGCGGGTCCCTGGGTTGTGATGTGTGGCTGTGGAGTACAGCCAAAAAGATAACGGTTGGGCTGCCCTAAACAGCTGTCATGACTTGCCAGGCTCGGCCGTCATCATACACATCATGATGTAGGGGACAGAACCAAGAATGCGTGCCACGGACATGCGTATCTTTCCACCAGCCACATTACTCATAGCATACTTTTTGTAAGCAGCGTTTCTTTGTTAAACACAGGGTTGGGTTTCATGAACGTTCGTATTTGCCCACCCGGTCGTTGAAGCCATAAGGTCTGTTCCACCTGGAAGGTGTTATGTTAACTTCCGCACGACAAAGTTGCTCCGGGGGGGAGACTTTGGCACTTGTGTTTATCGGCGTATTACGTACCAACATCGCAGGCCCATCATTTGGGTGTAGTTTCAGTGTTTTTCTCGGACTGTTTTCGAATTAATCGACTGGACGGGCCACGACGCAACAATAATGGTATACGTACCTACTTGACGATCAGGTCCTTATATGGACAAGACAGTATATGCCCTCCTCCTCCAACTCTGTCGAGCGCATGCTCGCTCGTTTGCTTGCTTCTAATGCGCCTGGCATCAAGACATCCGCGCAGACTCCGTTAACGAGGCTCTGATCTGATGCCTGCGAGCGATCGGATGCTCGCATGTGAAGAAAGTAATCGATTTCCAGGATTCCTCAAAAGCTTTGGGTGATGGGGTTTCCTGCTCTTCCATGAGATGGCAGCTTCTGTGCCAAAAGTTCTGGGACAGAGACATACAGGAGTTCTTCTGCCCCGAAGGCAGCGTTGACCTTCATCATGTTTTCTGAAAACCTGGGGTTATTCAACTAGTTTCTTTGTTCTTTTCGCCTACTTCATACAGTAGTCTGTCGTTTATGTATAGAAGTTGCCCCGTTGTCAGCAGATATGCCCACCTTGGAATGAGCGAATGATTAAGACAAAAATTGAAAGAAAATAATCACCCTTTCCCTTCTATCCTTGCACACACTCTCTCTCTCTCTTGTTAATGAAAAGCTTTGATTATTCTCTCTCTCTCTCGTTTCCAGTAGCAAACGAGGTGGATGTAAGGACGGCGTTGCTTGAGACAAGTTAACATATATGCTGCCACACTGCGACCGCTGTCGCGCACACAGGCTTCAGTCCTACCCAGTCACATTAAACTGACACCGGGCCAACGAGTCCTAGTACTGTTCCCTATAGTGCCAGGAGTTTGGCAGGGCAGCTTATACTAGATCGCCAGTTTTTAAGTCTGAGGTGTGACTCGGCCTTGGCGCGAACCACCTACCTCCCACCTCGGAAAGGCACGCCTTAACCGTTAATAGTTCATCGAGGTGGTCTAACTGAGTGACAGCAACACACGCTCATGCCGCAGACATATATTCATGCAGCCACATGCCGCTGCCACCACCACAGCCAGTTGATGATACGATCGAATTACTCGGACAATTCGGTTAACCATTGCTAAATCTCGTACACAAGTAGTTGGCATACGCTGGCTTTCTTCTCTCCGCTCCGTATTTATCATTTCTGTCATCTACGAGGTTATGTATTATCGTGTCGAGTCATCGATTTGGAACGTTCCACTCCATTCTCTATAACACCAATATTGTGGAGATTTTCTGCAGTTATTGTTCCCATAAAGCGGTAATCTCTGCGCCTTATGAGTGGTTAGCGCATAATGACAAGAAAACCCTCGCCATTTCTTTTACAACAGTTTTTCACTTACTGTGGTTTTATTTCTAGCTCTTTGTAACAGGAATGTGGATACGTACAGTCAAAAAACAATCACTGATATTCCTCAACTGCTTTAAGCTTATGCTTCTTTGTGGAGCCTATGGAAAGTGTATTACTATAATTTTGATATGATGAAATGAACGAATAAACGTTAAGCCATACTCCTTAACTAGCCCATATAAACTTAACCTTTGCCACCTTGGGTTGGTTTGATTGAGCCTTCGCATCTGCTCTTTCGGTCCCAAGAGCGGTCGTGAGGCCCGTTCACCGTGTGTATTTTCACGTGCGCCTTGACTTATGGACAGGCGATATAAGAACGCTTAATCCAACCCATCCCTAGCGTTTGTGGGGAGGCTTTCGTAGAACTGGAACGTCACAAATGATCTCTTGAGTAAATAATGAACACGCACGCACGCACGCACGCACGCACGCACGCACGCACGCACGCATACACGAGGGAAAATATTTTCAGGCAAAACAAGTGAACTGGTTTGCGAGATGAAGTGCAATTTTAGTTCATAAGATGGCCTGCATTATTTTTGTGACAGCATCCCTTATATAGTTTGTCCTTCGATCTCTTCTTTTCCTTACACTATTCCATCCCACATGCATGTCGTCATACATCCTCACACGTTTTCGCTTCTTTAATCCTTGACGTATTGAAAACCTTGGTTTAGTTTTATTGCTCGCTATGATTTTCGTTGGCCCGATGTTCGCTTTCTTCTTTCAGACATTCGTGTTTGGGCAAAATGAGGACTGTACCACTGCACGTGGTAACCGGGTACAAGACATGTGTTTGTTGATCAAGGTAGTGTCGGAACAGAACATGCCCACATTCCAGTCCCTGTCACACGTACAGAGGGTAGTGAACCCGTGATCTGGATCTTGTGAGCACACATGCCTTCATGTAGCACCTGTACAAGACTAAGCGTCGGTCTTTTTATGTTTGGTAGTGGGGGGGGGCCTCCAGTTTCCCCCCTCTTCCCCAACAGTCTTCGTCGCCATCTTTCCTTCCCAACCCTCCTTGATCATGACACCCCCTTCGCTGCTGATTTAACGCCACACTAGAAATAACAAAGTTATCCCCCACCACCACCACCAACCCTCTCCCTTATATCCTCTTTTTCCGTCACCAGAAACACATTACAGAGCCTCGATCGGGATTTCGTTATACCACATTAAACTTTTTTTTTTTTTTTGAGAACTACGCATACATACAGCTTTTGTCGCAAGACCACAAAGCAGAGACCTCGAAGATCTATGGGGAGGAAGTGTGCATGTCATGAAAGTGAAGTGAACGCACAGTTTGCCCTATATTTAACTCCCGGCGAGTGACGACCTTTCTATTGACGCCCTATCCGACCGCGCTTGGCAACACGCCATGGTCGGCACTGCGCAGACGCGTTGGTGACGTCACCGCAGTCGATTTCACTTAGCACAGCAATCTCGTTTCAGGGCCATAAGCTCTCGTCCGCTATTACATAAGCGGCTGTAAAATTCGCATGGGGCTAAGTTTTATTTTCCCTTGTGACTTGCCGCCTCCCGGCTTGGAAAACGCTGAAAGTGATAATGTAATCAATCGAGAGGTGAAGGTCGCCCAAGTCATAACATGTATACAAGAGTCTTGCTGCTGGAGAATAAAAATAAATGAATCACGGTATCCACAGTTACAGAACAGCTATAACGTTTGTCTTATTTTGTAACCCGTTGTGGTATCCTGTACGTGGTATCTTTCCCCCACGGTTCATAATCGAATACCTGCAATCATACCCACTGTGTGTTATTTTGCTTAGACAAACTTCTACATTTATAACTTTTAAAAAAAAGATGTTAACAGGATTTTTTAAAACTATTTTAATACTGAGCTTAACTATAGCAATACTCGGCAACGTTCCTTGGCAACCAGTTGGTACCAGCAAAATCTTTGGCAACCTTCTTCGAATTCTAGTTTTTATAATATTATTGTAAACCAGTAAAAAAACGAATTTTCCGAGTATTGTCTGTAGCTATATGGTCAACACAAAATAATTGACAATACTCGTCAAATTCGCCTTACACAATGCAGTACTTGTCAAACTCGGTTTACACGACAGTTCTCGTCGAATTCGATGTGGGATAGTTTGCACCAGCACGACTGGTTGGTGTGACGGAATCTAGCTAGTGTCGGCTTCAAGTTGTCGAGTGCTGGTCCGCGTTTAATCGCAGCCGTATTAAAAGCTGAGTGTCCACTTTGACTTCCCGCCACCCATTAGGTCTGTGGGTGTGAAAAAACGATATTGAAGGAAACTTTTGTACTATAGTTCCGACATCCTATAATCGAGCCACTTTCCTACTGCACGGTGGAATCAGACCTAGCCGTGGTCCTTTGCTCCAGAACTGTTTGCATTGTGGCCCCTTGTTTGTATAGGGAGGGCTGGCCCTGTTTCAGCCTTTGGCGGCAGACACGGGTCAGGTACCCTGCGCACGTACAGGTTTGACGGGTATCTCAACATAACACACAAGATCAGAGGCTCCCGAGATTCTAACGTCTTCTCGTTTTGCAAAGACATCCATTTACAACGCAGAGCTGTCGGATTTTTAAAAACCTTAACTAGTTGTTGCTTAAGGACGTCGTTTAAAAGTATCTTCAGCATGTTATTTTTTTTTAAATGGGGTTTGCTACAGCCCATGATTTTAAAAAGTGTACTTACGGTATGTGTATCAAAAGTGTAAGTACAGTATGTGTTTAAAACTGTATGTACAGTATATGTTTAAAAAGTATTACAGTATATGTTTAGAAAGTGTATGTACATTATTTAAAGGTGTGTGTACAGTATATGTTTAAAAAGTATTACAGCATATGTTTAGAAAGTGTATGTACAGTATTTAAAGGTGTATTGTGTTTTAAATATGTGTACAGTATATGTTTAGAAAGTTTAAGTACAGTATGTGTAAAGTATGTGTCTAAGAAGTGTATGTACGATATATGCTTGAGAAGCTTGGCGGGGAGTCAGTTACTTATCTTACAACAAAAGGAACTGGGTAAGCTTGTCCGCCATCTTGGTGTGGGCGTAAGCAGGCGTCACGTTTGAAAAGACTTCAGATAAGTGTGGGTTACGACTTGCGATTATGCTTCTACTCTTCTATTCAGATGCTAAGAATAATCCAACATCCACCTGTTTTATTGCTTTTTCAAGGACAGAACGGGCACAAGAAAGGGCCAAAGATAAGAATTAAATAGACCTCGATTATGCTCACTTAACCGTGTACATTATATGCAGACACCAAGGACTACTATAATGATTATAGTAGTCCTTGGCAGACACCTATACCCTGTCTTCCTCTCCGTCTGTTTTTCAAGCGAACCTACTGCGCATGTCGACATACTGCTCAGATACATGGGTCAACACATGTCAGCAGAGTGTGTGTATGCGAAAACATTCTAACTCTGTTATAATACGCACTCATTTGGCTGTTACACACAGTCCCACTTGTGGAACCCTCGCAATAACCCGTTCGTTTGAAACCTTACATGTAGTCTACTATTTACTACAAGTTCTTCATTCACAGAACAAGCTCACTTGGCTGTCACGGATGTTGTCCTTCGCTGTGTGCAGGGCCCCGCTGCACGTGGTAGCCGGGTACAAGACAAGTGTTTGCTGATCAAGATAGTACAGCAATGTGTTTCGTTCAGAAACTTGTTATCGAGGCCAGCGTGTGGCAGTCGCTTGCCAGTCTAAAAACTTTACTTTTATCATAATGGCTGTACTTTGGAGATATTTATCTTTGGAGGACAAGTCATCAGGCGATGTATCTATGGGGGACATAATCCCTTCTGTAAAACCAGGTGGAGGAACAGAGCGATACAGATGAGCAAGCAAGAACACGTTTGCCCCTGTCTGTCTTTCTGTCCGTCCATCTATATCTTCTCGTTGCGTTTTCTCCTTGCTTTCTATTTTCTCCCTCTTTTCTGCATCCTTCCTCCATTCTCTCTCTCTCTCTCGTGAACGACAGCGCAGTTGAATCAGCAAAAGACAACATATTTGTTTTGGCAAGTTTCGCTAACAGCAAATGTTGCTGTTGATTTCTTCGCTTCAACGCAGAGCTGATTCGATTTGTCCGAGGTCCTTCCCGATCTGTTTCCGAATCATTCCTCAAGGGAAAGGGCTGATGATGGCGGGAAATGTCAACAGTCTGTTGCCGACTGCGTTTTGCGAGAAGACAGGAAGGCCTCACAGAGAACCGGGGGGGGGGGGGGGGAATAGACGGAGCAATGAGAAGCAGGGAGGGGTGGGGGGAGAAAAGATTCTTTGGCACAGGGGGTGCGGGGAGGTTAGCAGACGCGCGGGGTGCGTGTCTCTAAGGGAAATTGAGGGAGGGGGGGAGAATAGTTTTTGCTCGATATATAAACCGGAACTTGGGGTTGGTGGCTGGGTGGGCGAGTGGGTGGGCGAGCGAGCGAGCAAGCGAGCATTGGGTGAGGGAGGGAGGGAGTGGAGTGGAGTCCCGTGCAGAATCAGTAGCATCAAACATCGAGGGTTGTGACCTTGACTGGCTTCGGGTCCATCCACCTTCAGTGGCAACCGACAGGGAACCGGCGGCTTCGGTATTGATTTGTCTGGACAGGTCCAGACCACAGGGGAGCGGGTCGTAATGACCTCCAGTCCACGCTTGTTAACCTGCACAAAATTGGGTGTGAAACGCTATAAAGCCTTCTGTCGGAACAGGCATTGCAAACAGCACCAAATAAGTTAAACCTGGGGCGCTACTGTGCTAACCCTGCTGTTTAATTAATGTTACCGTGATTTGATTCTAGCGTGTGGGTGACAGGTTCGAGCTAGGGGAACCCTTCGTTCTATTTCACATTTGTCTTGTGTAATTATTTCAGTCCTTTTCAACATTTGTCTTATGCCATTATTTCATACCTATTTCGTTTTGTACTTCGTGTCACCATATCACTTCTATTTCACATTAGACCCACACCATTAACTCAGTCCTGTTCCACACTTGGCGTGTGTCGTTATTTCACTCCTATTTCACGTTAGTCTCATTGTTATCTCACTATAATTTCACGTTGTCTCTTGTCATTACCTCGCTCTTATTTCACGTCAGTCTTGTTTCACTATCTCCTTCCACACTTGTTTCTGTCTCGTTCCTGTTTTACGTCTGTCTCGCGTCAGTTATCTCAAAGTCCAGGCATTATGGCTTGTGCTGTCATACTCTGCTTTCGTAGGTCTCTTAGTCAAGTGTGCGATGATTTTGTCGATGTCTGATTTGCAATGCCGTGCACAGACGCCAGGACACTAAAATTCCACGAGTCGATATAAAGTCTGCTACTGTGATGTCTTAAATGCCAAATCACTTCGATTTTAATTAAGTTCCTGGGTTAGGGGTGGCGATGTCAGTTTAGACATCGCAATTTTCTCGTTCCTGTCCACACAGCCAGTCCTTATTTTGTGCTAAAAAAAAACCCCGCTTTGCGCGCTGAACTCGTAAACCGAGCAGGAACGCGTAATGATTCTCTGGTGACAGTTGCAGTCAGTTTGATTGTCGTCAAAGCTTTCAGCTTGAAATGCAGACTGTTAGGCTTTTAGCACCTTATTTTAAAAAAAAGGTCAGAATAGGAGGGGTTATAGTTAAGTAAACATTGCAAATTCAACAGTGTAGGTCTCACCAAGCAAGATGTACCTGAGCTGTGACACAGGACGGCCAGTGGATTCAAACACAGTGAAGAACTCCGTCAGGCGCACCTTTTGACGCACTGAACACTGTCCCTGTGAAGGTAATAGTAAAGAGATTCATTACGTGAGTTTATGGTCGCGAGACCCTTATAGCTAATACTCGCTAAATGCGCCCCGTACTCAAACTGTAGGACCATATATTGTCTGCCTGTCCTGAATCACTGCCTTTCTCCACTCAAACTGTAGGACCATATATTGTCAACCTGTCCTGAATCGCTTTCTCCAATCACTGTCGTCAGGATCTCCATTGTGGTTGTCGTCCCACGAAAGTTTTTTTTTCCAAATCCATCTTCAGACTTATACGCAATCCAGACAGACCATAAAGCAATGAATCTGTTTTAAAGCCCTTTCCTTTATTTATTTTTAGCTCTAATAAATTTAAGTGGCTCGAAAAAATACCTTTTCTACAATTTGAACTTTGCACGCTGTTAGACTGACTTCTTAGGTGTTGCTGGGATATTTTATGGGTGCTTAAGACGTAAGTCTGCGGGCATAACTCGTTAAATGTCGAATGCAACCTGACAGGAACTTTGCGCCACGTGATCATGCATAATAAATAAGGTGTGGCTTCGCTTGCGTGCGTGCGTGCGTGCGTGCGTGCGTGCGTGCAAAATTTTTTCGTGGGTGGGTGGGGGGAACTGTGTGCATTTCTGTGCTGATGATAATTTGCAGCCGTTGTTCATCCATATGAGTCCCTGTTGCCTTTTGCTCTTTTCAGATTTGTTGAATCTATTTCTCTTGACCTTGTTCGGGAGGAGGGTGGAAGAAGGTGGATGACAGAGTGGTTTGCACAACTGCCCCTATTGTTTGCACAACAGAGTCAGAGACCACCACTGTCCTCCACAAGTGAATGTGTTTCATAAAACGCAAATCACGTTTCCCCCCAAATCCCCCTCTCAAGACGCCTAGCTGCAGTTTAGTTTAGCATGTAGCCAAACGCATCCGCGGACGGAAACTTGACGTACTCGTCACCTTTCGCTCGTCCTGTTGACGACGGCGACGATGTGTACAGGCCCAGACAACGAGAAGAGAAAGGGAGCTTTGTGGAGGGGATGTAGGTGTACGACTTTGTGGGATACGGCTGCCTTGTGAGCGCCATTCACAAATTTCTTTTTGAGTCCTTCGCCGGAGCCAGCGAACAGACAGCTATTGACTAGCCGACATTTTACGGCTTTTCTTACACCCGGGATAGATTTACAGTTAAGAAAACGCACCCGCAACGTTTGCTTTTCATTACGTGAATAGACCTCAGCGGCAGAATACCCTCCCCGCGCGCGTAGGCAAATTTAGGGGAGGGGGGACCGTCAGGAAAGGGATGGGAAGGTGTTGGGGGGGGGGCGGCGTAACTTGTGACACTAAAACTGACAAAACCAACCAAAAAAAACCGTTTTGGTAGTGGTTGAGGCGGGGGAAATGGGGGTGGGGGGATCGACACCAGGGTTCCGATGGAGACGACAGCAGATAAGATGGTTTGTAAAAACCGCACCGTTCACGCGGACACCCCACTTTGCTCAGTAATGGTAGAACTTCGGGCAGGGGCAGTATGAATGGTGTCGACCAGCTTGTTGTTCCGATGTTTATTGGGTAGACTTACTGGCGCGGACAATGGCGACAGTTTTGTGGTTGGGTCCCTTACAGTCCTGTTGATAAGAACTGAGGGTAACGGGTAAGAAAACACAAACATGCAGTACACAATCAAATAAAGACACCATAGGCATTATTTAACAGGGAAGGTAATACAAAACAGGGTTTGCAGATATGATGTATATGTATGATGAATGCTGAAAATTATACATACCTTATATATGTATACATGTACATTTCTAGGAATAAGTCATTTTTGAAATAGAACTCCGTGTTATAAACGCTTGTTGCCAGCCAATTTCGTCTTTGTTTCTGTACCAAAAATAATAAAGTTGCAGACCAGTCTCCAGTGTCTGTCTGTTTGTCTGTCTGTCTGTACGTCTCATTGGATCTCTCTGTGGTGGGTGGGTACAGACATCTTGCGGAACAACAACAACAACAAAAAAAAAAAACTCCACAGAACAAGTAAAAACAGACAAATCGCTTTGTCACTGACAAGTGTGCCCCGCTGTACAGTACAGTACCCCTCAGGCTGGAGAAGTGCTGAATGTTTTCTCAGTTCTGGTGGCCCCCTGTTGCACGTCCCCTCCCCTCCCCTCCCCTCCGCTGCCCACGCACCGTGACCCCAACATCCGGATCTCG
This sequence comes from Lanistes nyassanus, assembly GCA_004794575.1. Taxonomy (NCBI): domain Eukaryota; kingdom Metazoa; phylum Mollusca; class Gastropoda; order Architaenioglossa; family Ampullariidae; genus Lanistes; species Lanistes nyassanus. The sequence goes on from SMGT01013361.1 coordinate 224,199, forward strand.
AAGTTTGAGATGGTACGTGTTGTCTTTCGTTTCTATTGTGTGGATACATCTGCACCAAACAGCGTGCACAGCGGGGACGGCGGAAACCTGCTGTGCTGTGACGCTGCGTGTGCCCCATTGTCCCTCCCTGACACTGTTCCATACCACTTAAATGAGAATTATATATCAGCAATTTCAGTGAAAACGCCAACTTTTTTTGAAACAAATTATATTACATAGCAGTTACAATGCAAACTAGAAAACCATATAACAACGGGAACTCCCCCCCCCCCAAAAAAAAGGCAATCAAGCGGGGAGAGAGTTCAACACGCACAGAAATGCAACAATTACTTTTAAACAAATTAAAGTTAGGTAGCCATCATATTTCATCTGTCAGCTGTTTGCAAGCTGACCACTGTTCTGCGAAAATATGTTCGAATATTTCCTTAGCTTGTTTTTCTATAAAGTTCCAGCAACCTGCTGCCTGACGTTTTGTGTTGTGTAAACGTAAGCCTTCCTACGTTAATTATATCTAGGATTATGTCCAGCGCCCCATCTGAGCCAGAGTTCTATATCTGACCGCAGCGTCCTGCGTCCAAACCCGGTGTCGCAAGAAATTTTGTCCGCCAAGAAATCTGGTCCGGGACAGCTTGTCACAGTATAAACATGCATGCGTACGAGTCATTGGTTACTGTGGTAAATGTGGTCCGAGGATTTAAATCGCCAGCTGTTAGTTAAATTAGAATCATTTTTGGGTTAGGGTTAGGGCAGGATTGGGGTTAGGGTTAGCGTTTTGCCACGCTCTATACTCGCGCATGCGCAATCTGTATGCCGAACCAAATTTCTTGCGACAACGGTATCGCCATCGCATACCTGTCAGCACAGAAATGTCACAAGGTTAACTGTGCACAGCTGCAACTGCTTTCCCTGGGGTCGGTTTCAGAAATAAGTTTCTTAGTATATCGGCTATGATCAGTGCACATAATCATCGGTTACCAGGAACACCATAGCACTGTCACTTGGCATGCATGAGGTCAGAAGAAAGAAAGAAAAAGAAAGTACTCATGACACTAACCTTAAAACATGCAGACACCCGTGGTTGAGTGATGACATGCCGTGTTGTTTTCAGTGTAACTGTTATCGGCGGCTGATAACTCTGGCCACCTGCTTAGTAATGAATGCACTAACGGTGCACAAACACGATCGAGCCACTGACATCAGAACAAACGGACAAAAGGAAGGGCAAAGCGGACAGACCGACCGACCGACAGGTAGGCAGACCAGGCTTCAGACATGAAATCATCAGGATCATTTATCTCCTTGTCTTTAACTCTCTCTCCCTGTCCCTTGCTTTAACTCTCTTCTCCTCTCTCTGTCTTTCGCTTTAACCATCTCCCTGTCTTTTGCTTTAACTCTGTCCTGTCTTTAACCCTCGTTCTCTCCCTCTCTCTCTGTCTTTAGCTCCTGTCTGTGTGCATGTCCCTCTGTCTGTCCGCCTGTCTCTGCCAGCGTATGTGCATGGATGCGTTTGCGAGTGCGCGCCAGCCCTGCTATCATTCGTGCTGGATATTGAAGGCAGAACGGAGCGACACCTGATCGTGCGTGCACATCTCAGGGAAAGGCCGCAAACACCCGTACCTGGCGCATGACGCCAGGTACCCCGAGGGGAAAATTAATCGAGTGTCGGCGCTGACGTTATCACGCACCCATTCTAGTCCTGCCTCGCTGTGCAGCTGCAGACACTTACGCCTTGAAGGCGACCTTTTTCGAAAATAAAAAGTGCAATTTTAATTGATTTCACAGCCATGACTAAACAGTTCTTTCCTCGGAACACGCACAACTCGAGCTTTTTATCAACTTCGCTAGATTACGGTTCTTTGTGTCGAGCCTTAACTTCAGTTTATTTTAATTTAGTTTCTGTGACAGCCTTTCATATATAGCTTAAGGATATCTTTAAGTCAGGCACTAACAATTAAGTGTCTATATGGGTAGTTATTATTTCATTCCGTAATGCATGGCTTCTTTCTCGGAGAAGAGTGAACGAGTCAGAGAGATAGAAAGAGAGATGGGTGGAGTAGGTTAGTAATTGTTATAAATGCGAATGCGTGGAAACAGTATTGGAATTATTCTACTAAGTGCTAAAAAGGATTTGATGTGTGTCGGCTTTGCAGTTCTGGAACTGCTGACAACTGCTAAAGGGCGTGATATCGATTTCTCTGGTACCCAGAAACTACACACGTGCGTGCGTGCGCTGACAAACAACCATGCAGTCAGGCGTCATTGTCTGCGAGTGAGTAGGAGAAAATGGAAGCAGAATATATGTTACACTTTGTAGCATATATTCCCGCCCCCACCCCCCCAAAAAAAATCCACGCTCTAAAAGTGAAATGTTGATGTCTTGTCACCGGGTGACCGACGCTACAATCCCTGAACGTGATCTTTAGCCCCAGAGATGGCGCTTGCCTCACTGTTTGACCTTTGGCCACCTTCAGAACAAATATTTGAAGCCTGTTTTTCAATTACTGCTACTGCTGTACTGGTTCATCGCAGATTAGAATCTAAACATTTTAAACATTGTGTGGTTGTTTGTGTGTGTGTGTGTGTGTGTGTACGATCATGGGTGCGTATATATATATGGAGGGAGGGTATAGCTAAAGATTATACAGAACAGAAGCAGCCCCCCCCCCACCACCACCACCACCACCAAAAAGCTGAAGTAAATCTCCCTCTAGACTCCTTCTCTCTCTATATCTCTCTCCTCGTAAAGCCTAATACCAGAGTCATCGCACAAAATAATACATCACTGCTGTGTCTATACCATTCTTTGATAAATTTAACAAACACGTTGAAAAAATGTAATCGCTAAAGAATGCTGATTCAAGAGAATCTGATTTTTTAATGTGAAAAAACTAAAGTCATCAACTAAGACGCTGCCATAATGAGGTGCGTTTTTTTCCGGAACGAACCCGATGTGTGCTGCCTGCGTGCGAGACAAGCAGTGAGAGAAACAAAGCGCGTATTGCTCGCATCGACGTTGCTGTTCGGTCAGTTATTAGCTTAATGGGCATGCGTAGGCTGTCCAAGAATTCTGTTCAGTCAGTTATTAGCTTAATGGGCATGCGTAGGGTGACCAGGAATGCTGTAAGAACGTAAGTATGCTAGATGTAAAGAACATCGGGTTTTTTGTTTTGTTTTGGTTTGGTTTTTGCTGGCGCCAAACTTCTGCGAGATCCCACAGGGCCCAGGCGTGAGTGGGCAACTCACGATACATCGTTCGGAGGTCTGCATCTGCTGTGGATGGTAGAGTTAGTTCTGTGCGTGTGAGCCAGGCTTTTTCGACTCATTCCTTTTCTGGTGGCAGCTACTTGTGTATCGTGCTCGAGCTCCGAGGCAGAATGACATCATGGGAAAAGAAAGCTGAGTGGCTGGAGATCTTGGGCGGATGGTTTTTGTTAATGTATCAGGGAATAGAGCGAAAGGACATTAAGAGAGCCTTACAACATCCTTTTGATCGTCTGGGCGACCGTTTGACTGACTGACTGACTCGCTCACTCACTCGCCAATCCACACACCCACAATTCCATATGGGACGCCTTTACAGGAGACTAAACCCTAACAAGTGACCTTGCCCCGTCAGAAGGTGTTGATGGCACCTGCACTTGCCCTTTCACCGCTCACCTGTGCCACATGAAGGTGTGCAGGACAAGGGCCACACCTGCCTTCAGGTGTCGTCAGCAACGTCACACACAGACACTTGTGTGAGGGAAATCCTCCTGTCCATTAATCAAACCGAGAAACCACTCTGACACTGTGCGTGCCGGTTATTAATGGCGCAACGTCGGTAAATTGTAGTTCTGACACTTCTGTTAAAGGCGGCGTAAATATTGGTACAACGTAGTTTGACACTTCTGCTCAAGGCATCACGCCATCACCCCCCGATGGCGTCACAAACGGACTATAGGCCGGGGGATGGGGTGGGGGGGTGCTTACGGCGCGTGTTTTCGTTGGACCACCGCCGATACGAATCACATTTCGCTATCAGATGCAGTCAGTGTAAAGTGTAAGGCGTAAAGAAAACACGAAGTGAAAGAGAAAGGAAAACAGCCCGTGCAAGGAAAACACCGTGTCTGCGAGGAGTGAGAAGAGCGAAAGTAGCTGGCGGTATGTGCAGAGAAGATGGACACCAGCTCGCTTGTTTCTCCTTGGTAATCCCTTTTTTCTGTCTGTAATTGGATCAAAACGTGGAACAGCGCGCAACCTTCGGGATTATTTAGATTTTGTGGATTTCGCTCTTCACGGAGTCACACAGGGAAGGGAAGAAAATATGAGGGGGTGGGGATGACCTATAGGATCAAAACACTGTCTGCAGCAGCACCTTTCTCCAACAATTCCACTGGAGGGGCGCTTTAGAGTTAAAGGTATTCACAGTGGCTCCGGTTCTTATCGCGGTACACATGATAATGATATCCGGTGAAACCATTTATATTCAGCGAAGAAGGTCTGACGGCGACTTTAAACACTTTTGAACAAACTCTGGATAAAATACATCAAAATTCACAGTCTCAGCTTGGGGTAAGCATGTTGTGTACCTCTGAACTTTAGACTCACGTTTACACAGACACGCACGCTCACGGACACACACACACACAGCCTCAGTCTCTCTCTCTCTCAAATACAGCCTCGATCGCGCCCACCCACACCGACAGACACTTTTTCTCTCTCTATTTCTTACGCACGCACACACGTACGTATGTGCAAGCACATAAAGATATGCACATACGCACATGATATGCATACACTTAAAATTTTAACCTTTGTCAGTACGTCCAAAAAAACCCCAGACCAAAACAGAATCAACGACTGATGAAGTGAAAGTAACGATCACCTGGCTGCAGATCGCAGTACATCATGGGTAAGCAAGAAAAAAATTTAAGTCGACTAAACCGCGATCACAAAAATGGCGGCGAACGCCAAGCTGTGAAAATGGCCCTCCTCAGATTATCAGACTTGATGGATCGAGCACGTTCATACCTTGCCAAGTGTGCTGCAGGTGATCGCGAACCAGGTACAGCGCTAGAAAGAAAAAAAAGGACCTCTGCAAGCTACGGTGAACTGCAACCGCCACACGAGACCCCCACTGACTAAGAAACAGCACGCACGGCAAACTGGAAACAAAAGCCTCGGTGTTAGATAACAGTTGTCATCACAGGGCCACGAAAGTGAATTAATTTTGTTCTCTCTCCTCTGACTCACAGGCAGCTTACCCACTACCCATCCATCCCGGCAATAAGTAGCTTTGCACAGAGACAGGCGGATTTAGCAGCAGGTAGACAGGTCGTGATGTCAGGGGGATGGGAGGTATTACTAGAGGGACAGGTCGTGATAACTGACGTCAGAGACTGGATGTGCGTGTGGATGTACAGTCTAGGTATTATGATCGTCCAGGCAACTGTCCGCTCCTCCTCATTCTCTGAAGTGGAGGATCGAGGGAGTCGTGTATTCACCTGTTCCCCTCCCCTCCTCTGCACTAGTGAGTGATCATAATTGAGTCATAATTACCAGCCCGGTCAGGGGAACAGCTGCAGACAGCTGGTTGTCATGTCAGTCCTCCACAACCTACTCTAACGACCCCCACCTCACATGCAATAGTACACAGCGTGAAGGTTAGCGTACTGGCACGGTTGGTGACATTGAGTAGAAAGGAGCGTCAGCTTATTCCTGGGAAATTATGCTTCCGGTGCCTCTGGGTTGGGGGAGGGGGGAACTGTTGGACTGTGACGGAAATACCAAACAACACAAGTTGATTAGCACAAACGAAAAAAAAAATCAAGACTTTCTGTATCTGAGGCATTTAATGTTTCATATATTTGTCTTGTTCGTATGTAAACATGTTCGCCAACTTCTGTTCTTTGTCCTTTCTATTCACTGTTCCCCTTTTCCCATGTTTAAATTTCGTGCAGTCTCTCTTCCTGTCATCCCTCACGATGCAGTCTGCACTCCTTGTGTCTTTTTTCTTCTTTCTGTTTTCCCTCCCTCCCTCCCTTCTCTTCCCCCGGGGTCTTCTTAGCCATTGCCCTTTCTCTCGATTTGTTTTCTGGCTGCGTGCGTGCGTGCGTGTGCGTGCGTGTGTAAGTGCGTGCATGTACGTGGTTTCTCCCTCCTTTTCACCTCTTTCTCTATATTCCTTGATTTCTTGTAGTTCAAGCGTGCTTTTCGTTCCTGTAAGACTTTTAGCCTGTTTTTCTCAGACGATGAAGTTCTTTCTGGGTCCAGACATCGATCGATGTCATGAAAGTCAATGAAAGCAGTCTCTGCTACTGTTTCCTTCGCGTGCAGCCTCGTCGTGTTAACAGGGCTGCAGCGCCAACACCAAACTTTCTGTTGCGTGTCTTGAGGGGCATGGCCTGGGCAAAGCCTACACTGTTTTTGTGTTTTCGATTCTCATTTGCTCACAGCTCGTCATAATGCCACAAAAAGCTGATCCTGCCAGCGTCAAAACTTTTTATTGCGGACACTGAACTTGGATCGAAAGCAAGTTTCCCGTGTATCCAGAAGTTGGCTAACAGCATTCCTTCTTATTTTCCTTATTCTCAATTTGACGACTTCTACCGGTTGTCGAGCCCACGTAGAGATCAAGATTACAAGTAATGTTACTTACACTTCCATAAAAGCCGAACATTTATCAATGCATAGAGAAACGGGTAGTGTGGGATTTCCCCCTCCCGGCCCCACAACCTCCACTGGAGAGGCCTAGAACCATAACGGTTCCCTGGTTTCACTGAATGGCTCTGTACGTCAGGTCGGAGGGCCACAGAAAAACTGTATTGAGAACGTGCCACATGAATGTAGTCAGGACTTGTAATTACCCTTCCCCAAACCCATCAAAGTGCAGCGCGGCTCATTGATACCATGTCAGTACAACCACTATTGCCAGCGTCGTGCCAGGTGAAATGTATACCTGTCACCTGCCATGCGATGCGCATTGTCTGTGTAACCCTGACGTGTAGATGAAAGGCGAGTGGTGTTGTCGGTATAACGGGACCTACAGTTTGTCGCTGTGGGAGAGACGAGAGAGAGATTGCTGCTTACTAAAGTAAATGAAGTACAGTAGTATAAAGTTTAACTACTAACGTCAGCCTTTTGTGTTGTTCGTGCGTACATTTATATGTATCTGGATATGAATGCGCATGTGTGTACGTGCATCTGTATATATGTGGGTATCTATATGTGTGATACGTAGCATACCTTTGGGTGTACATGTTCGTAAATCCCTCTGAGTACATGTATGCATGCATGTCTGTGCCATTAGTTTTACGTGCATTAACATATGCTTGTGCCCGTGGGTAAGACTGCGTGAGAGAGAGAGAGAGAGAGAGAGTTAGGGAACGGGGGCAGGTAGGTTCTAGCTTGTGATGTGCGCGCACCTTCATGTCCGTTCAAATATTTGTAAGACATGTTGTAAGACATAATGGATGAATGAGTGCATCCTTAAGGATGAGGATAAGAATGTTAATAGAGGCGGCCAGCCATCCCCATAGGCGGGAGGAGGTTGAGGAGTGGAGGGCGGCACTTGAGTATCTCACAGTGCATGCAGTGAGTATCTCACAGAGCGTGTAGTATATCACAGAGCGTGCAGTGAGTATCTCACATTGCGTGTAGTATATCCCAGAGCGTGCAGTGAATATCTCACATTGCGTGCAGTATATCACAGAGCGTGCAGTGAGTATCTCACATTGCGTGTAGTATCTCACATTGCGTGTAGTATATCACAGAGCGTGCAGTGAATATCTCACATTGCGTGCAGTATATCACAGAGCGTGCAGTGAATATCTCACAGTGCGTGCAATGAATGTATGAAGACGGAAGCTATAAATTCTTGTTTCGTATCCACCTGTGATATTGATATCTCTGCGACTGATATCTCCATTTACCATTTCTCGGCTTTATCGCGACAACTTGCTATGAGGAAGCATACGATCTAACAGAGAAGGGTCTGTTCTTTTTTCTTGTCAGTGAGCAAGAGAAGCAGCGAGAGGATCGGATGAATAAAGAAAGAGGCTGCGTCTCGAGAGCTCGGATCCAGGAGAGAAGATGTCAGGTCCATGACCATTAAGAAAGTCAGCATCTATCTTCATGTCTGTATCACAGCAAAGGGGCTTGTGATTGAAGAATTGCACATAGATCATCCTTCACTACTGTAAGAATGTTGAGACTGGGGAAAAATTGTACAAAAATATTTGTTTGGAAATATAAAATTCTTTTAAAATAAGAAAGCGCAAACGGGAGAGGCCGAAAAGCTACGTCACTAGAAACCTTAGAAACCTTACTAAATGTTTTCCGGGTATTCGTGAAAAGCAATTGTTTATCAAAGGTTGCAGTTTCTGGAACAGTGCCTGCATGGGGAATGCATAATTAACACCTGCTTCGACTACATGATTAACAGCTGTCAATTTCTTCTTTGATTTTGTGATTAACAGCTGTCAATTTCTGCTTTGACTTTGTGATTAACAGCTGTCAATTTCTGCTTTGATTTTGTGATTAACAATTCTTCCCCGTTACAGGCGTAACGATAACGGCAATCGATCAGAGACTAACGCTGCACTCCAGATATTTTCAAAACAACGTGGCCTTGAAAGTGGCTAATGTTATGAAAAAAGTGTTGTAGTTAAAGGCATTGATTGTTTTATTTTTAATTCCAGAAATGAGTTTTTGGCTAGATAGTCTATGGAGTAGAGTATTTACTTCAGTCAGACCTTCTTTGCACCTGAACTGGAAAAGACTTTGTATCGAAAAAAAACCCCACGTGAAAGGGCTGTTTACAGAGCACCAGGGAAAGGCGTAAGTTCTTTACCTTCAGAACAGTCTATGATCGCGAATTTTTTGTTCGAAGCCTAGCCAAGGCTTTGAAATTAGAAAAACCTTTTCCTTTTATATTTGTTTACAGACAGACAGACAGACAGACAGACAGACAGACAGACAGACAGACAGACAGACAGACAGACAGACAGACAGACAGATAACTATGGCATGACTACATTCAGGCAGGCAGACATACAATCTGTTTGTCTGTCTGTGCTGCTATCTTCATTCTAATGGATGAATGGATGCGTGTTTGCGTGCATCTGCGTGAGGTCTCATCTCAAACAGGCACTGAGCTGAAGCCTGATTCGAGTCGAGTCTCTCCTCTAACAAGGCGGCTCGTGTTTATTAAGTTCTAACATTAAAATTAAGGTTAGGGTTAGATTCTGACTTCGCTACGCGGTTCCGCCTACACTACAATAGTGTCTGCGGCTGCATGTCAAAATATTGGTTAAGCTGAGCGCGCAGCAAGGGGTTGAGCTGGGGAGGAAAATTCCCCCCCCCCCCCCCCCCCCCCCCCCCCCCCCC
>SMGT01013361.1:251177-267806 GCA_004794575.1 Lanistes nyassanus
TTGATAAAGCTGATACAGAGTTGATGTCTTTATAGCTGCCTGGCATTATATTTGTGACAAGAGACTGCGCCCATCACTCCCTCCACTAATCACGCCTCTGCCACCACCAGCACCAGCACCAACACCAACAATTACTACTCAGCATTGGCGCAGCGATCTTTCCTAGAGTCAGGAGCGACACTTACAAAGTGTCGGCAACTCGGCTGCGTCCTTCCTCACACAGAAGCAGGACGTCGCACCCGCTGTTCAGCGCTGAGATCTACAAAACCCGAGTGCGTGGGCAGACGTTAGCACAACGGGACACAAAGTACACCCCTATTTTTTTTTTAAACCGAGATCACCTCCACCCACTCCAACCCGACCAGACCCATTCATAAAATTTTCGGGCGCTCGCGTGCTCTCCCAGTAGGCGGAGTCTTCGACGTTGACAGACATGCTGCAAAGCCATAAACCAGGATTCTAAATGTATTTAATACTGTTTCTATCAACAGTTTTAAAGTAAGAAAAAGTGAAATGTTCTATGCTACAATGTAATAAGCTTTTTTTCAACTTCCAAGCGTACTCGCTTCGGGATTTTTAAAAAAAAGTGTACGAATATAGTTCGCTTGGCGGAGTAAGACAAGGGTCAGAGAGCAGGCCAATCGCTGAGAGCGGTTATCTGGGGTTGGTCTGCATTGTATGCCAATGGCTGACAGAAGGTTTCTCGTGAAAGCCATGTCTCAAGGATTACGTGAAAATATAAGCATCAACTCCGATTTCTGTTGGATTATGCATTGACCACAGTAAGTATGCTGGGAAAATCTGATTGTATTTGCTCACACACTGCAACTTTCAAGCTACTGTTTGTGTTTAACGAGCGTGTTGCTACTGCCATGACTTCGCAACACGCTACCTCAATAGCGAGAGTGTACACAGTATATAGAGTACCTTCGCTGCTGTGTCAAAATGCCAGGCTCGCTGTTTGTCGCCGTGCTGCTTCTGTACCTGTATGTGACTTGGTCAGAAACCCAATGCTTGGAGATTGAACTGCCCAACGATTGACATTCTTTTGTGGCTATCATCATTGCGGTAGAATCGGAAATATGTTTTTCTCACCTGTGTGTAAACAAAGTGCGAATGCTGAATGCGGCTTTATTGAACGGGCTTTGCAAACAGCTGACAGAAGCGCAATTTCAATCTGTGTCGCAGCAGGTTTCTGTGATGTTCGACTGTTTAATTGATACGCATGTACAGCAAAATGCATGTGTTCGTGTGTACCTGCAGGATAGTGTCGCACAGCATAAAAAGATGTGACATGCCTGTCAGAGAGAGAGACCCAGCTTATTTGTCACCTACTCAGGGAGTGACACCCTTCTCCGCTCACCCCAGCGCGCGCAAATAAATAAAAACACAGGCGAAAAGGGCGTTTTTCTCCAACTCGAGATTTAGTTAGAACCGTCGTTAGATACTGGGAGCAGACAGCATGAGAGTAACCCGACATATGTGCTTGTCAAAGGAGAAAGCATTCAGCGTTTAGGGTAGTAAGCCTTACTCAGTTAACTTGGAGCAGGGAGTTTGTTCGTGATCTGCAGGCGCGCGTTCGTGGGTGGCCACATGTGGGAGAAGCCGAACTTGCGAAATACTTATATGCAAAATTTGAAAAGACATTACATTTTGGTGCGATCATCTTGAGAAGAGTGCCGAGTGTTTAGCGTGATGGTACATGAATAGGAAACAGCTAAGAGCTGACAGCTCACGTTTTCCTAGAGTTAATGTGGCTTGTATTTGTTCCAAGTGTTTCTGATGGTCTACAGAGTTTGATCAGGTTTTTGGTTATTACGCGATTTTCGATTGCCTTTTATTGTCTTTTTCTTTTGAACGGTCGTGCCTGTTCTTCTGTTCACATTTATTCGGTGTTAGCTAACTGCAATGACGGTTGTGATGCAGAAGGGGCTGGGGGTGGGAGCTTTCATTAGCGCACAGTTGGCATTTCACAGTGTAAGTGTAATGGAGGAACTTCAGTCGATCAAATACCCCAGCAGGACAGCGAGTAGCCTGCAGCGACAAATGACATTTTCGAGCTATTACAAAATCTGTTGGAATGGTGACATATGGCAGCACCTGGCTGGCTCCACCAAGGAACGAAGTTAGAGTGACACAAGAGGCTGTCAGCTCTGACCTAGACCCGAGAAATGTAAAGGTCGTCTGGTACACGGCGCTTCCAAACGCGAAGTAGCACAGGGCAGATGGCAGCCCATGGGATGGCGACCCAGTTGAAGGGTTGTTCGTTGCCACTGTCCGTGCGCGCGACCGGGGTAGTTCTGTCAAAATTGTTGGTGGTGCCGGGGAACTATGCAGGAGGTAGAGGAAACTGCCTTTGGCGTAGGGCTACGAAAGCACTTAGGACACGCATTCAAAACAACGCATTATTTTTAACAATTGATTTCCATACTTCTACCAGAGGTCGATCACTACACTTTGCCCTTTCCCCAAACTCCCACGGTCTTAGACATCGCTCTGAAACATGTGCGCATGTACATGAATCGGCAGGCGCGCGTGCATGCCGCACCTACCCGCTCACCCACCACCCTTTGAAAAGTAAACAGGAGTCTTGTCACCAACTGCAGGGCGTGCTCAGCATCTCCAGATAACATTCACAGTTACGCGAAAATCATTCTGTGTAAACATTTTACGGTCTAGGTGTGGAAGTTATATGTGATTAGAATGATACTGATTGTGTTGCTGACTACCTTCTCAAGGAAATGCCAGATATAAGCATAGTTTCTTTTTTACCTGTTAACAGTGTAAGTCACTGCTGAACGACAGGCTAAAGAATGAAACAGAAATTATGTGCAAAAGACACTGCAGGAGGCCTTAGTCTTTTTGAGCATATCATATTCCAGGCAAAACAGAATGCACACAGCCAAAATCTTTGATTAGACCAAAAACAAAAAACAAAAACAACCCTGGTCGGAATTGTCAAAGCTTATGGTGCATGTTGAAATGCTGACTGTCCTTTGTTTTGAGAAGTCACATTGCATTACATGGTGGAAGTCAGTTCTCAAATAACTCGTATTAAACCTGTTGCTGTTTTCTAAGGCAATGGTCACAGATCTACCATGTTTCACAGGGTATACTATAATGTTGTGTATTGTATTTGTAGTAGACCTCCAAGACTGCTGGTTTCACTTGCATCGTTTTGAGTCATAGACGTGCGAGTATGGACAGGTACTTGAGACTTAACTCAAAAACTAGGACCAGGAACAGAGAAAAATGGTCTCTATATTATTCCATTGATTTAAAATTCCTGCTGATGAAGTTCCACCTACAATCCTGCCATTCCATTGACCATTTGTTATTATATGTCTGAATTAGCGAATATGTTGAGCTAGGAAAGTCATGACTAATTGACTTCCGAAATGACTGAGAGTTTCATAGCTGAAGCAGTCACATGACCAAAATCGTGAGCCCAAAGATGTAGAACTATGCATTTATAGTGTGTGTGTGTGTGTGTGTGTGTATGTGAGGGAGGGAGGGGCATACTTAGTGTGACGGATATTTACCAGGGATCTTTACAGTAGGCATGGGAGACAGTATGGTGATGAGACGGGGGGGGGGGGGGAGATTTTTCAATCACAAGACAGGTTATGTAATTTTAACTGAGTTAGCTGTCAAGTCTGTTGGATAAGTACAGAAGAACACAAAAAGTTTAGTTCTTGCCAGGTTAGTTGGAAGAGACACGGCAGACGAAACCAGTATCTCAGCCATCAGGGGGGTGAATGCTGAGCATAAAACAGTATGTCTGTCGCCAGAGGGTGGAAGGGTTTACAGGAGCAGACACCCAGTTTCCCCATCCCTGTTGCTTGCAGCAGCAGCAGCAGGAGTGGAGAAGCAAGGCGTTGCAGCAAGCAGTCGGTCCATCGATCTGTATGTGCTGTGGAGGGCTAGAGCCGACCTGGACCAACAACCAGCAGAAGGCGCAGGCAGAGAGAGAGAGAGACAGACCCCAGTCAGAGAGAGAGACAGACAGACGCCAGTCAGAGAGAGAGACAGACAGACAGACCCCAGTCAGAGAGAGAGAGAGACAGACAGACGCCAGTCAGAGAGAGAGAGAGAGACAGACAAACGCCTTTCTCAAAGAGAGAGAGAGAGAGACCTGCCGTAGAAAAATGACGGTTACAGAGCGATTGGCTGTACCCGGAGACCGTGTGATGGGGGCGGGGCAACAAATCCCCCAAGACACTAAACAAGCCAATAGCGGACAAAAGACCTAAGCTGCTGAAAGAGATACTGCCACAAGACTCGAACCCCTGCCGTGCGGAAATGAAAGTGGGTGGCTTGGGTAAGTGGGTAGGTGGTGCGCCTACGGGTCAGACTACGAGGTCCCGCCACCCCCACCTCCTCGCGCACGCTGTCTCGCTCGTTACCTGAGGAGCTCGATAACCGGTAATGACGGAAGATACCTGTACTGTTGTCAGTCCCGCTCACCTTATCGCGCTCTTTGATGATGTGTTGGTCCGCTCCTACCTCGGGGCCCAGGTCGAAAGCTAGGGCTGTTAGAGGTCCGCGGTTTTACCCGGCGAGGTATATCTGTCTGTTGGGGTGTCAAAATGGTTGGTTGGCGGCGTTACTGTAACTGTTACTGCAAGCCCGCAGTTCGCGTGGATTCAAAGGTAACCCCGTATTTATTGCAGTGCCGGCCGGCCGTCGCTTTGCTTGGTCAAAGTGGGGTAGTAGAGCTTTTAATGCCTAGGGTGGCTTGCATGGTGGTGGTGATGGGGGGAGGATATATACGTAAAACAACACATAAAATACACAGGGCGAATGGTGCTTAACTACGACCCCTCTTGTGACCGGAAGTGCACATACGAACGCTCTTTCAAGCTAGCCTAGGCTCGTGTCTGTGGAGCAGAGGTGGACGTGTTGAAAGCCGCTGCTTTCGTTAGAAGGCATGAAGATCAGTGAGCTGTAGGGCCTAATCGACGAACGTTTTTGATCAAACTCGCGTTTCCATGCCCAGCAAAAGCTCCCTCCGAAAACTGAAGATTAGGTGACTTTTAAGGAGAGTTAAGCGGTTGGGTCGCTCCCTGCACGCGCATGTAAAACATTTATCGAAAAATTAGAACTACCAACGACGACGACCAGATTTCGTAAGTGGGCAAAATGTCAACAAGTGACCAAAATGTCGAGGGAAGAAAGCTTTTGAAGGAGGGCAGAATATCGGGGGAACGAAGTTATACGTGTAGTGTGTCAGTGTGGGGCACAGTTAGGCTACTTTACTCTGGCCTCCAGCAACTTGATCGTTATAAGCCCTAGTGGTCGATGTTAAGCTGGCGGCTTGAGGAAGCGGGTGAGCAGGTGGAGTTGGGTGCTGTGGCGACCACAGTCGCACATTCCTCGAACAGAATTCCAGTCGGACATTCCTCGGGGAATATCCCTGATCCCTGACCCTGTGTAAAACGTCGACTTGTTCACGTCCGTCGCCCGCTCGGTTTGGGGCAGCGATAACCTCGGCCAGGGACCCCGCAAGCTGATGAGCAGTGTGACCGGTTGGGTGGCCGGCCTGTCACCTTTGACATCAGCCATCTCGTCGTCGGCTTTCACAAAGGTCAGAGGTCGCGAGCGGTGTTGCGCGTAAAAAAAGTGTACATAAAAGGGAAACCTGTTCGGCGGAAGACTAAGATATTGCGACAAAGACTAGCGCATTGAACGTTGATAACGAGACTGCCGTACTGGACAACTAGTTGCAGTAACATTAAAACCAGGGGCAGAACAGAATACAGCGTAACATACCCCAAGCCGTATCTTTAGTTCTGGTGTGAGTCTAATCATGGACATAACCGACGCAGCATATTTCCCCCAATTATATTTGTGTCATCAGAGATGCACTTAAGAAAAACGCAAAGGAAAGAGGAGAGGGATAGATGTCAGCGTGGATCCCCTTGCTTGCATGTGCGAGATGGCTTGGGGGATAATTCAATCAATGGTGAAATGCATATTCAACTGGTCCTTTTTTGCATGTCAAAGAATGTTACAGATTTGGTGTGTGCCTTTTCCTTTACCATATCTTGTGCATGTTATTTTATCATGCATCTTGTTTCTGCTGGGAGCATTCACCTGTGTGCTTTAAGTTTGCTCCCCTTGCCATTGATTACAGGAAAAAGATAACTTGAAGACAATCTAGGAATGTCTTTTTTTTTAAAGCCATTGGCACATATCACACTGCAAGTGATGTATACATGTAAGCCACACACCAGCAGTCTTTAAAAATTTGAAATCATTCCAAGTTTTTTTTTTAAAACTGCTGCCAAGTTCAGTTATGATGTGGTCATCAGCAAAAAGAATTGGTGCAATATCTGTTCATGTTTCCCTTGACGCCAGTGCAGAATTATACAAGGGCTATGTGCCTTTACTTGTTTTTCTCCTCATCATTAATTTTTATTGTGATGTCTGTCATTTATGTGCATGGTGATGTCTCCATCATTAACATGCTTCATGATGTCTTTATCAGCAGAATCTACAGTAGTAACTAATAACCACCTGCATACGTCTTTGTCTGTGCTTGCAAAGATTAAAAAAAAATGACAGTGTGTATTTTTGTATAAAGGTAGGGTGCAGTTTTGGCACTGCTCAGAAAAGTATCTTGGATAAAGTGGATAATTTGAAGTCCGTTTTATTTATTAAGTCCCTGACATGGACAGATCGTAGGTTTCCTCCCCACTGCACCTGAAAACCATATAGAAAATAAGGGTATAAGCCACATGAGTTTTTATGTGTGTTTTGCTTCATCCTTCTTTACACATTTCACACCCCTTCATTTTTGTCCCTTTGCTTTCAGAATCAGCCAAGATGTGCCAGGTACCCCAGAGTGTCATCAAGGGGCTGAGCGAGCTGTTCTGGATAATACCATTGGCATGCTTCTTCACTGTGCATGCCCAGATGCAGATGCCTAGCAGCCAGGCTAATTTTCGATTCACATATCAGCTGTACAATGGAACTATTCCAGAAAATGCCTTGGGAAAAGTCTACATCAAAACATCCATCAAGATGGGTATCTATTTGCAAAATCCATCTGTCAGCGTGGACTTTACCATTGTAGAGGGAGACAAGAATGGCATCTTTCATGCTGAGAGCACCCAAGAAGAAGACTTTTGCTTTTTGAGAGTCCGCACAAAAACTGGGGGGTACTGGAGGCTGAACCGCGAACACAAACATGAGTATCTTCTCCGGATTAAAGCTACTGGCAGTCTCGTCACAGGGACAGTCTATGAGGCATATACTGACCTGAATGTCACAGTTCTAGACCAGAATGAATTCAGTCCTCTTTTCCCATCCATGCCTTTCAGCGTCAGCATCCCAGAGGACACTCCTCTGTACTCGAGTATAGCAGCTGTCAAGGCTTCCGATGCAGATGTGGGCATAAATGGAGAGATCTATTACAGTTTGGTCGAATCAAGTCTAATGTTTGCCATTCATCCTACAAGCGGAGTGGTCTCTCTTATGCGGTCTCTCTCTCCAGGAAGGAGAAGTTATGAGCTAGAAATTCATGCTGAAGACCGAGGTCTAGTCTCAGGTGAGCGAGTGGTATCCCCACTGAGCAATACTAAACTGAGAATCAATGTCACACCTGTCAATAAGTTTGCACCTGTTATCACCGTCCAGAAACACCAGACTCTTGTTGAAAATGCAAACCTGGGCACGCTGTTCGCAGTACTGAAAGTTACAGATGCTGATGAAGCTATGAATGGAGACATCCAGGAAGTGTCCATACTTGGCAATGCAAAAACTTTTCACATCATTCCGTCATTGGACAAGGCTTTCTTCAACATCATCGTTGCAGGGGACTTGGACAGAGAGCAGATGCTTGCAGGGTCAAATCTTTCTGTTTCTGCTGTGGACAAGGGTTTGCCACCAAGAACTTCCACCGTGATTATTCCTTTTCACATAGAAGATGTGAATGACAATGCACCAGTGTTTGAGAAGGACCTGTTCAAGGCTGAAGTGTCTGAAGCTGTGCCAGTAGGAACGCCGGTTGTTTTTGTGCGAGCAACTGATGCAGATGAAGGATCAAATGCAGATATCATCTACAGCATTGAAGAAGGGGAAGGGTCATCGCTTTTCTCCATTGACAGGCTCTCAGCCCTGATCAGCACAGCTGCAGAACTAGATGCAGAGTCTTTGAGTCAGGTCATCCTAACCGTTACGGCTACCGACCAGGCTAACGCTGGCATTCAGCTGTCCTCCAAGGTGAAGGTCATCATCACCATCACAGATTTCAATGACAATGCACCTGTCTTTGAGGTCATAGAGTCAGCTGTGTATATCAGCGAGAATATGCCGAAAGGGAGCCTGGTGGTGAAGATGAAGGCCACAGATGGAGACTCGCTAGAGAACGGCTACGTCAGTTACTCTATAACAAACCCCAGTCCAGTGCCCTTTGATATTAACCCTTTTTCTGGGGAAATTACAACAACGCAGGTGATGGATTTTGAAACGATGAAGACTATGTACAACCTTCGTGTCCGGGCATCAGACTGGGGAACTCCGTTCAGGCAAGAGACAGAAACAATTGTGACAGTCAAGGTGCAGGACAGCAATGACAACAGTCCGGAATTTGAGAAGACGCGCTGCAAGGGCTACTTGTCTAGAGAGACGGCTGTGGGCACAGAGGTAGCCATTCTGACGGCCATTGACTTTGATGCAGGCAACATCATCTCCTACAGCATTACAGAAGGCAACGAGGACAATTGTTTTTCTGTCATTCCCTCCACTGGAACTGTGCAGTTGGCCTGCGATCTTCAGAACCACTCCAATGACTCGCGGGTCTTGACTCTGGTGGCCAGTGACGGTGAGCACCTTTCAGTGCCCGTGACACTGTCTTTGACCCTTGTAAATAATAAGCGCGGTCAGCGTGTGTCCGCAGCAGAGGTCAGCGTGACATGCCAGGATACGGATGTCACCCGCCGCTTGCAGGAGCAGTTACATCTGTCCAAAGAAAACAACAGAGGGGATGTTGGCAGTGTGGCTGCCATGTTTCCACAGTCACCTGCAGAAAATATGCATGCTCCTCATTTCCAAGGAGACATTCCAGTGTTTGTTACTGTGTCTGAAGAAGCCCCTGTAGGAGGTATCATTTTCAACTTCTCAGCCACAGATGAAGATAAAGGGTGTAATGGCCAGGTGGTGTATGTTATTAAATCAGGAAATGTTGGTGACATCTTCAAAGTAGATTCATTCACAGGCATTCTGAAAGTCATGTTGCCACTGGACCATGAAGCAAGGTCTGAATACAACCTCACAATCTTGGCAGAGGATCTAGGAAAACCACGCAGATCAGCAGAACAGATACTCACATTATTTGTGGCCGATGAGAATGACAATCATCCCATTTTTGAAAAGCAGCAGTATGAGCAAGAAATATTTGAAGATGTGGCCATCAACTCTACTGTTGTACAAGTCCATGCAACAGACCAGGACACTGGTCTCAATGCCCAGCTGGAATACTCTATTGTTTCTGGTGGTGAAGATTTCTTTGTTGAGCTGGACACTGGGATCATCAGGGTGAAAAATTACTTAGATCGAGAGAGGCAAGCAAAATACGTTGTCTTGGTTCAAGCAAAGGATTCAGGCCTGCTTCGCAGACAGTCATCAACAGCATCAGTTGTGATTGTCCTGAAAGATGTGAATGATAATTTCCCAGAATTTGTTCCCAAAGTGGTGACTGTTCGAGTGAGAGAGGATTTCCCTGTAGGAACTGCTATCACAACCCTGACTGCACATGATGCTGATGAGGGTGACAGTGGAATGGTTACCTACAAGCTGATTGATGGGGCTGACAACAGATTCCAGATTGATGAGTTTACTGGTGTGGTGCGAATCGTAAAAAAGCTCGATTTTGAAATGACTCAAGTCTACAACTTGAGTATCCGAGCGGAAGATGGTGGTCAGCAGTCTTTGGCATCCATGTGCCTGTTGAACATAGAAGTCACGGACGTGGACGAGAATCACTATGCACCAGAATTTAGCAGCTTTATGTTACCTGGATCTGTTGCCGAGAATTCACGAGTTGGGACGTACGTCATGACCACACGCGCACAGGACAAGGATACCGCTGACAACCCTGGTGAGAAAATTACATACTCCATCCGGGATGGCTCAGGACTCGGAAGATTCTCCATTGACAACAGTGGTGAGTGCTGCCCAACGTCATAAATGATTGTTAAATTATGGCTACATCAAATTTTGAATTAATATTTACAAATACAAATTGTTTTCTCTACTCGTTAATGTCAGATTGAAAGGAAAGCTACCGCTTGCTGTAGCAAATTGCAGTAATTCAGGGCCTAGGCACTCATTAACAGTCAAAATGTGGGATTCTTGCATAGAGTAGCAAGATGACGTGCTACAGTACTGCAGCAAAAGATTGTTTTGCTAGCTTTGAGTTGCAAAAATATTTGGATGACAAATTTGTAAGAGGATTACCAAATGCCATGGCAGTTAAGGATCTTATGAATAAGCAGCTGTAGTTAAGAGTCTTGATAGGAAGGAATCAGCATGAAGAAAAATGGGGTCAGAAAATGATCCCCAAAACCATATCTGAAAAAGAGTTTGAAAATGAGTCTGAAAATAGAGGAACCTAGTGTTTTGAACTACTCAAATGAGTTTTACATTAAACATTCACGACTGCGGTGGAAATGACATCTGTAACATTCACTGATTCGGTGTTTTCCCTGTGCACACATGCAGCAGATTTCTTGAATGTCTCAAAAGGGAAGGCCGCTTCTCATATACCATGAAAAGGCTGCTGTTAACTTTGAGCTCAGATTACAAAAGCGACCAGAAACTCTGAAAGCACACTTATCTTGGGTTTTTTTTATCTGCATATGAAAATGTATTCACATCCTGCCCTTCTTGTAAGGCAGTCTCCTCCTGACATCTATTTTTGGTCTCTGGTATAGTTAGCTGCACCTGTTTGTAATGTCATCTCCAATGTCTTGGCGATGATTATGTGCTTTTCGCCCTGTGAGCATTTACTTTGTGTTCATGTAGCAGGCAGCCTCAAGGACTGTTCAGGAGAAAGAGGGACAGTAACAATGGGAATCAGCATTCAACCAACCCCACACCCTTCCTTTTAGCATTTTCATCCTGTTTTAAGCATTCACACCTTGAAAAATGCAAGTGGGGGTGGGGAGAGGGGCTGTGCGTGCGCACATACACAGCAACACAGAAGAAAAAGGATGGGTTATCCACACGCACATCTTATATTGTCACATTAAAATTGTAGCTGCTGCATTCTTAACGAATTCAAAGAGCTATGTTTGCTTTGAGCGTGCGAGAAATCGTTAAGATGCGTAATCAGCAGTCGATATTCCACTGGGAGGTGAACTGAAAAGGGGAGGGGCAGAATATTTATGCTTTGAGTCTATCTCGATAGAAAGTCTACATGGACTTGCTGGAGATCTAACGTGTATCTAAATCTGATCAGCGAGAAATGTGCGAGGTTTTGAGAGCGTCAGGTATGTCGTGTGCCTGATCTCGATGAAGCTAACTATTCACGCGGTGGTCCCCTGCCTAATGGCAATTTAACTTCACCCTCCGGGGTCACGATGGCGGCGACCCTGTTCTAATGAACTGGCTGACCTGGGAACCGTAGCGGCGCATTGTTCTTCCTCTGACCATGACACTGTCTGAGGAGCTGCTAGCGGTGTCGCCGTCTTTAGTCAGGGGATGATGGTACCGAGCCTCTGGGCTGATACCAATTTTAAGTGCCTTTGTCCTTGCCTCGCCTTTAGCGGGGAGAGTGTCCTCCCTTGTCTTTCGCGCTGTGTGGACGTTGGGGTGGGTGGGTGTTATTCGTTGACGTAGGAACCACGAAAGCATGGACGGCCTGCATGAAGTTTTTTTGGGGGGGAGGGGGCGGGGGTTGAAAAGGTGGGGTGAGCAAATATCCTTTCTTCCACACCCCCACGTCTTCGTAAGGAAACAAAGCTTTTACCAAGGGCGCTGTTGTGCTGTTGTGACAGAACGGAACCTTACCGACCCTCTGAAAGAGGTATTCAAGTCGCATAAACACACACAAAAAAAATAATAGAAATCGTGTTGTACCTGAGTTTGGTCCACTTTTCTCACCGATCAAACACGATGCAGTGATGGAACTTGGGGATAACCCGGGTCGAGCAATGTCTATTGGACAACGCTTTGTTGGTTTGTTTATTGAATGTAGGAGTGTGCACTGCGCATCTGCATTCTCTGTTCGTGTTTGTGCTGTGGGAAGGGCTCAGGCTGTGCGGCGGCTTTTTTTAAAAACCCTATTTCCCTGTATGTTTTTTTAACTTTTCTTTTTGGTGACGAGCATGCACGCACGCGCTTTATCTCTCTCTCTCTCACACACACACTTTAGAACACACGTCGTCCTGCGCTCCTGGGCTGGCTTGCATGAGAATTCCTATCTCCTGTTCATACGTAAAGGCGCACGTAAAATACACTGGAGAAATTGGACATTGCGACCGCTGTTATGACCTGAAATGCAGATACGAAGGCTCATGAAAGTCAGCCTTCGGTCGGTTTGCATGGGTTTTGTTATTGTATGTCCATCCGTGAAGTTGGACGTAAAATGCACAGGGCGTACGGGTCTTACGTGTGTTGTTATTACCGGAAGTGCATAAAAAAACGCTTGTGCAGCCTGCCCTTGGGGTGGCTTGCATGAGCGATCGTATCAGCACTTCCGGTCATTAGAGTTCACGTAAGGCCTGTCCCCCTGCGTATTTTACACACATCTTTGCGGATGGACAATCCCTGGACAGCGAAAGAAAGTTTAGCTGCGACCGATTTCCGTTCGGCGTGGTCATGGCCTACCGAGAAAAAAGTGTGGAGGAGGAGGTGGGGAGGGGAAGAAGGATAGATTTCATCCCAGACCAAAGGGATCTGAGCAAAAATTAATCTGCTAGTGTGCTGGGACACCGTGCAACTACTGTGACCTGTGGGGTCAGCTGTCAGGGCGTGGTGCGGGTCCAGGGCCTGCAACAGACAGGCTGCTTTGTTGTCAGAAGACGGCCTGGTGGCTGTGCTGGGCCTCGGGACCACGAGCACGACCGTGCAATCTAATCAACCGTTTGGCGGCTGGAACTCTCACATCAAAGCCCAGGAGCCGTGCATTGCAAGCAACGTGGCCACTGATTTCAATCCCATCGATTCCCTCTCGCTTTGTCCGTCTGTGTTGGGGAGGGAGGGAGAAAGAGTTCCAAATGAAATTTTTTTCCCCATTAGAACGAAATATTAATACTAACGATCTACTTTGGAAGCACTGTGAAGCTGTGAACACGCCGACAATAAAATCTTACACTAACTCACTTGCATGGAAGGCGGGCAGTTGAAGGAGGAAGAAGTTAGAAAATTGGCCGGTCCTTTGATGGTGTTTACAATGGAAAATGAGTCCGATGTGTACTTAATGATAGGATTGGCGTGGACTTCAGCAGCGTGCGCCAGCCATGGCCGTACCATGAATATCTTTCAAAATAAACTCTCTCACCTCTTTTGGCCTGTCCTTCCTTCTTCCACACATCATACCCTTTCGCTAGGGCGTGCGCACGCACACTTACACACATTCAGACTTTCTGACCCCCCCCCTACCCAGAAAAAAATTCGGCAGTTTTCAGAACTCTTCTTTTCTGCTTGTTGTCCTGTCTTTTGTTTTCATCTGGTTTTGTGAATGTTCTCCCGCCGAACCGTTCTCGATGGATCTTATTGTATTGCTCGTGTGTCTTACTCTGTGAGGGACGGGCGTGATTTAAATCCCCATAATCGCTGTTCATGTTGTGTTTGTCATGTGTTTCTGAAATCAGTGAGCCACACATATCAGCCGCCACGTTTGGTATCGGACTTCTACCCTTTTCGTCTCTCGGTCTCACAAACACGGACACCCACACAACCTGTCGTTTCGTGCCATTAACTGACGCGATGCAGGCTTGCAGTAATGCGCATGTCGTCGGGATGTCAGCTGCAGGGTTCAAGGGTCATAATTTCATTGCGGGTAGTCATAATTTCACCCCACCCCCATTCTGGGTCTTCTGGTTCAACCGCTGGCAGCATCGTCAGTGTGGGTTGGGGGGCGGGGGCGGGGTTGGGATGCGTAGGGAAGAAGTGCGCGGTTGCCAAAAATGTTACGAGCTTTCACGTCAGCGCCGGCAGAATTGCGAGCAGGTTGAGAGGAACTGTAGCGAGTGTACCTTGACAGCATACTGGGGCGTTCCGCAGTCACGCGTGCTTGCCACAGTGGAGCGTGCCACTCCGCTATGGCGATCCCAGCATAATGTAATCCATCAGTTTCCATGCAGCGACATGACACTGACAATTGCATTGAAGCACGACTGCGCGTGTCAGTCAGGGAAAACGTCGGGTGTAGTCTGGACTTGCTGGGAAAGCCCTACGTCTCCGCTACTCGCTGGTAGTTGCTACCTTCAGAGTTTTCTTTCTGTCGCTCATTCTTTCTTTCCTTCACTTAAAACGCCACATAAAAAACTTTGAAATACACACGGCAAACTTTGTTCCGACCGCATTTGGGTACACGGGGGTAGGAACGAGCCCTCATGCAACTCAGGCCAGGATCCTGTCAAAGTCATGCATCGCATTGCACGCGCATAAACACAGACATCCTCCTTCCAAGTGCAACGTGCGTCCGCATGCACACACCTGGGTGGGCTTTGCCAGCGAGGTTGGAAAGCCTTTTAACGAAGGTGAATGCTGACGTGGCAAACGGGCTGGATTCAGCGTGCACAAAGATATGCTGACACTGCACTGCTGGGGTGTGACCTTGTCCCCCAAGGCCACGACCTGCCACCCAGAGTAAGGCTGACGGCCAAAGAGGAATGATCGAGCACTAACATGGCCGCCAGCGAGCGGCCACAGACGGAGGGCAACAGTGGCTAGCCAGCAGCAATATTTGGATAGCCGAGGCCCGACGACCCGCAGAAATGTTTGCACCTGGCACTGGCGACAGCAATAGGCCGAGTGGCGCAGCTAAGTGTGAAGGCTGCTAATAAAATCTTCTGACCTCTTGGTTTGGTTCTGAGCCAGGGTTAGGGTTTGGGCTGCGTTAGTTAGCAAAAGTGCGCCAGCCGTATCACACGAAATACACCTCTTTTGGAAAAAAAACCCCTGTCATTATCAGCATGTAGTACACCTTGGGGAAAAAACATATATCTAAACGCATACTATTTATGCGTTTGCACTAAATGCTGTGTGTATGAGTGTCAAGCACTAGACGCCTCCCTAGGAGTTGTGACTTTTGCTTCCGTTTGGAAATCCAGGCATTTTGCTCGGAAGATACATGCGGGTAACTGCAGACCATTCCACGCAAGGCATTTCATGGGACACTACAGGGGATTCCATTTGAGGCATTTTGGTAGGAGCTACGGGAAATTTTATGCGAGGCCATTCAGGGGTAACTCCTGGGCATTCCACACGAGAGGATTTACCCCCGCAGGTTTGACCCGGACTGTCGAACCACGTGGGATCAAACTTCCGAGCTCGTGGGCTGGAGGATGGCCTTGGTACGTTTGGAATACAGCAGGTTGTATATGAAGTCAGTGGCATGACACTAGAGCGTTTGGTAATTGTTGGATTTGTCCTGGCATCTGTCAGTCTGGCAGAGACGTAGCGGGCATTGCTCTTTCCGTTCTTGTCGTTCTTCCTGTCTCCTGGATCTGTCACCGTGCTGGTACAGCAGGCTAACTCCCAGAAATTCTCACAGCTGGCTTCGTTTGCCTTTAAAGAACTTAGCCTTATCAACGGGTGACTCAGACTGGCTCGTACGTCGCGCAGGTGTGTGTCGGGTAACGTTTCATTCAGGGAAAAAGGGAATGTACCTTCATGTTCATTCAGCTTGACGCGGTAGTGCGGGGACCGGGTGGGGGTAAGTAGCTATGTCCTGTGCACCTAGCGCTGTGCACCATGCAGTCATTCACGTTGACGTGGCGCTATGTTCGAACAGGCACCTGCTTCAGACCTTTCATTCACAGATCGAGACTGCCAAGCGTGGGCAAAGCAGGAGAGACGGGGACGCCGCGTCATCTTCAGTGATTTTTTTTTTTTCAGGGAGCGTTCAGAAATTTTACGACAACAAAGACCATTTGGAAATTCTGCCGAAACTTCCCCAGCCCATACTATATTAAGAATTTCCTTAACTGCAACAATGCGACAAGCAAGAACGAGCTTTGGCGGAGCGCCCAAGGTGCGCCGTATTTACGGGAAAGGCAGACAGACCGAGTGAAACGATCAGTAGCTTGTCAGGGACTGGAGTGTCAAGGTAGATTTTTTTGGCGGGGAGGGGTGCGCTGACGTGCAGCCATTGCGAGTGACCTGTCCTGAGCCCTCTCTTTCTCAGTTAGCCTCTGACAAGCATGGCGACAAGGGCAGCTCCGAGCTCTCCGAGGCCGTGGTACATCGGGGTTAATCGGCCCCAGCCGGCGTCATTTTTTCATTACCTCCTGTTCGCTTAAAGTGTAGCCGGCCGACGTGCATAGAAAAGTCCGGCAGGTACTGTCGAGAACTGTCTCTGGGACGAGTTGTGCTTGGGGTGCGTTATCGTGTGCTTTGCCAACAACTACCATCCACTCCGGCAGCAGATAGCATGGCCTTTAGGCGCGGGGGGGG
>SMGT01013361.1:274192-286164 GCA_004794575.1 Lanistes nyassanus
GGGGGGGGGGGGGGGGGGGGGGGGGGGGTGGTGGAGAGCTGAGCAGTTCAAACAAGGACGGTTGCACTGGGTGTATATCACACCAGGGTGCGCGCGCACGCATTACGGTAAATACGCAACATGGTAAATACACCAAAAGCAAGAGACAACGAATTTTGTTCAGCTTGCACCTTGAAAAAGTACATTTTCGTATAAAACATTTGTGTCTGCATGGCTCTGGTAAGGTTATGTGTATCTACAGGACCGCTCCGCCCCCAAGGGATATTACTGTCACACCTTGCTTTTTGTTTCTTTCAATCTACAGTAGACAGCCCCTTAACCTGTTCAGCTTCACTCTGGCAACAGGATCCGCGGGTCGATACGCTTTATCTGCCAGACCTAGACACAAGCGCCTCGCGAGCTGCGCCCTCATCCCCGCAGTCTACAGTGCCCGTGCAATGCCCCTACAGTGCCCCTGCAATGCCCCTACAGTGCAGTCTCATTAGTGAAGCTAGTGATCTCCCTTCTTGGGTCAAAAACAAGGAGTGTTTAGTTTTCACAGGAACTAAGCAAGTCACATATTGAAGGTCACTGGTCTGTTACTAAGTTTACGCTGAGAAACGAACAGGTAGAAGGAGCTGGGTTCCTACTTATACCACTGTCACACACTGCTGCCTCGCAGGAGCCTTTAGCACCAGTACATGCACCATAATGGAACCGCAGGCTGGCCTGACGTCAGAAACAGACTCGTCTGTTGACTACTGGACCGCGTCTGTTGCTTTTTCGTTGTTCTTCCTAGTCAGCTTGAAAGACGAAATGTAGACTCCCGTAGTGCCGATCCCTCACAGAGCAATCCTTTTGTCTGTCTGTTGGTCTGATTCGTGAACTGCAGCATACCTGATCCCCGACTTACGACCCGAACACGAAAAACTGTACGTCGGGTATTTGTGTTGAGATATATCGCAACGCCAAGTATCTGTAGAGATGTATGTCACCGACTGTTAATGTACAGATGTATCGCTTCATCGACCATGTTTGTAGAAATGTGACATCTCATCAAGTTCTTGTGTAAAGGCGTTTCGCTAAACCGTGTGTTTCTTCAGCACTGTATTGTAACTAAAAGGGTGTAATTGTTTCGACATTCCTGCTCACGTAAGCAGCTCATTCGATGCATACAGTGGTGCTTCATAACAGCTTGAAGCGCACTCAACATAAATTATCTGTACGCTAGCCATTAAGTGTTCAATTCCTGCGGCATTAATTGTCCGAGCAAGCGTTATCTGGGATGAAACTGAGCAGTCGCCGTGTTTGTCTTGACAGTTGATGCTGATTGGTAGAATCACACTTGTAATGATCACATGACCCGGCAAGGAAGCTATCTAGTAATGTATTTTACAATGTGTAATTACAGAGTCCTTAATATAGCAGGGCTTAGTCACAAGCTGTGTGGTGCACGTGTGAGGTAATGTTGGTTATCATCACACCGAGGCCTGCAATGTTAACACTATCGAATACCGTGTGTCCTGTCGTGTTTGCACGTTCCTTGCGCGACAGGGGCTGAAGGGGTGCGTGGCAGTGAGCACCACTTACATAGCTGGAAGTTGATAATCGTGGACATTACAGACAGCGGGGAGATGCTAATGATCGACTACGGAGGTGGGGGGGGGGATAGAAGAGGTTGCAGGCTGAGCGAGTTGTCTTCCAGTGGGTCGTGTCCCAGACGCTAGGGTCTGCCTGGTTACAAAGCTTTCTGCCAGGTGACCTTTGGCTGCTTCTGGGAATAAAATCGCACGGTATTAGCTCGGCTCTCTGGTCTGATTGCGACCTTTAGTCTGGGCTGTCTCTTGACACTGTTAGTGATGGATGTAATTTTGTGTAGATTACCTTTCCCCACCCCGCTCCCTTCCAGCGCCGTTACGTGTGGTTGTAATGCCCAGATGCCACAGTGTGTGCTGGGAAATGTCAGATGGATGGGTGCTGCACTGCTGCGCTCAGACATCGCGCATAACAAATTTTGTAGATACGGCCTTCTAAAATGCCCACCTACATTTTTTTTGCTATGATCGCCCGCCCCTCTAAAGGAAAAAAAAACCCCCGCGCACAAACACACACACACACACACACAGGCGTGCCCACCTACATTTTTTTTGTTGCTATGATCGCCCGCCCCTCTAAAGGAAAAAAAAAAACAAACCCGCGCGCACAAACACACACACACACACACACAGGCGCGAGCTGGCAAAAAGAAAACAAATTTGGTTCTTTAGTGTCCGCAGAAGACTAGCAGCAGACCCAGGATGTAGCGCAGACAAGCGCTGTCCCTTCCATGGGTCCATCTTATCCTCCCTGAAGAGGTTGGTGGGGGGGGGGGGGACATGATGGCGTTCATTGTTTAGGAAATGCTTCAACTGTAAGGTTTCCTACAGTATACAACGTCAGAAACAACTTTGGTGTTCAAGGCCACCCAAGTCGATCCCTCTGCCATGCGCCTTCCCAAGTTTTTAGCGCCGTATAGTAAATATGTATGTGCGCAAGTGAATGGGGGGCTTTCCACTTCCTTATTTTTGTCATTTTTTTGTGGAGGGTGTAGAAAATTAGTCTGGAGGAAAGGGACGGGGCACGAAGAGATGTTGCTGATACTTCTTACAGGTCCCACGACTACGAGAGCTTCGTGCTATATTTAGAATGGCCGTCCTCTGTGGATAGGTCGCACGCTCTGAATATCGATTCATGGGTCACGTGGAAGGGGTTCATTGCCCTTTGCCGTCTACTTGATGTTGATAGACGTATGTACACTCGCAATTGTTGTAGATACAAAACTGGCTGTAGTGAACGGGAGGGTATTAGAACACCTGTCCTCGTACGGGGCGGGGGGGGGGAATCATTATGTGCTTCATTTTCACCTCGTCATTTGTGGAATACATAATATGATTACGAATTTTTTAAAAAAAAGGTACTTTCATAATGCATGGTGGTAACTGTATTATCTGTGGCGTTTTTCAGTGTGTTTAGTTTATTTCCTATAAATGCTGAAAACTGTTCGTAGAAATAGCTTGGCATTTCCTCGGCACCCACATCGCATCTTGTGTGCCACCCACTCCTTAGTAGGCTGGATCGCTGACTGGGCTTTGCTGTGCAGTTACAACCTTCGGAACGCAGAGAGCATGTGCAGTTAGCCTCATCGCAGTAACACTGTTACCTGGTGGCCTAGCATTACTGTTAAAACCAGGGCTACGAATCTGCGAGAGACTGGGCTGCTTGAGTGTTCGTATCTGTATTTTCGGTCATAAGAACAGTCGTAAGGCCCGTTCGCCCCGCTGTATTTTAGTGCAGTTTAACCTATGAACAGTAGACAGGAACTTACAGAACCCAAGCAGGGGCAGACAATCTCTAGAGTTTGTTGATCAGTGCTGTGGTCGGAGGCCTTTTTAAATGTTAATCTGGATCAGGGTGAAGTCTTCTCAGCGACTTTAAAAAACACACATATATATAGATATATTTCCAATGGCTATAATTTTTGTTTCGAGGCCGGGATTTTTCCTCTGCATTGGTGTCTGGTGTTTTTTTTTTTTTAAAGCAGGATGTTAACTTTTTGAAGCGAGAAGATACATGAAGTAGTTTGCTGCAGAATATTATGTCTCTGCTGGTTACCTTTATTATAAAAACTAGGGTAGAGAAACTAACAGGCATGTTTCTCTGGCAGAGTGGCGCGCCGTGGTGAGCTGTCTTAGAGTGAAGTATTTGCAAGACTGGGAGTTTCTTTCTTTATTTATTTATATCAAGTACGCTGTTTACAGGCAGAGAGCTAGGATGTCAGAGTGAAAAGTAAGGTAGCGATGGAGGGAAAATCAACATGGCTGTTTCTGTTCTTGGAACGGCTCAGCAAGCTCGCTGATTAAGTAGTAAATGAGCTTTCGATTGGCTGGTGGGGAGATGGGGCTGGAATCGAGCTGGGAAAGAGTTGAAGGTCCTTCAGAAATAAGGTAAACCAGTGCGCAGCTTAATAAGGTCTTTTTTTCTCAAGAAGAAAATTCTGAAATATAAAAGAAAAACATGTGGCTGCCGCTTGGAGGAAAATCCAAAGAAAATTCTGGACGGCAGATATCTGACGCTGAAAAGTTTATGTTTGTCTTGCTCTGAGCTGTCCGGTGCCTTGAGAAAATGGCCTGTAGTTACTGGCTCCGTCTGTTTCTCGCCGCCTCCCTCTCTCCACAACGAGCCCAGACATCATCATGAAGACCGCCGTCAGCCTTCACAGTTACCTCCGTGTCACGCGAGGTCACGAGATGGTCAGGCGGTCAGCGGCCGCCCGTGTTGGGACTACATGTTACTGTTCCAAACGTTGTCCCTCTACAGCCGCGAGAGATGGACGGCTGTCAGTCGGATGCAGGGCGCGCGCAGGTCGCTAGTTCTTGCCACCGTGGAAGCGGGGCCGCCAAAAGAATCGGTGCATTGGTTATGCTGCAGCCTTCAGCTGCTGGTCTCGCTGCTGCATAAGCAGCTGTCGCGTTCATAGAAATCGGTGCCTTCTGGAAACCAGCAAGCCTTCTGGCCGATGATGTCGACTGATGATTATTACTTCTTCTGCTAGCGTTCTTACTTTTTTTCTTCGACTTCCACGAACGTTAGTCGCATAACCCGAGATTACTGTTGGTGGGGGGGATGGGGTGGGGGGAAGGCTAGTGGGTGGAGGTGGGATGGAGTCGGGTTCCTGCGGCGGGATCTGTATGTCGCGGCTACAGGATACAGGCGTGACGCTGCCCATAGTTTACGACGAGGGACGTACGGAAGCCGCGGACTAGGGATCCCTAGGGGCGACCATAAATGTGTCAGACGAGGTCAGATGGGTCACAGGGGAGGGAAGTCACCGTGCTGCTTACAGGTGTCAGCACCGTCCCGCAGTCAGTCCGTGGACGACTAATCATTCGGGACGACGCGTGTGGGTCCTGGAGAGCAGCGTCCTTGACTTTTTGTCGAAATTTGTGTTTTTTGCTGACTGGTCGAGTGGCCATCAGAGGTCAGTTTAATAGGAGCGCGCGCGCGCAAAAGAAAGATAAGGTATTTACAGTTTTTTCTAATACGTGCTCGACGTGGAGGCCCAGTTGGTGCAGCCCATGCACGTGGACAAAACGATGGTCTAATGTCCGCGTTTGGCTCCCGAGCAGATTCTTCCTCAACAGTGCACTGGTCCTTCATCCGTTCTGTAATAATCCTGTCATGGTACACATTTAAGCGCATGCATTGGCCATTTTATTGGCCATTGTGTTCTAACGCAGTTTATGCGACCACAACAGCTTGTTATCACGCACAAGTGTTGGCGGATGCATGAATATATGCATATGTATATAAAATAACTTTCTTGTTTGTGGTTATTAACGCTGATATAGTTTGTGCGATTTAACATAGATACAAAATAATAATATGTTTGCCCGCTGTCCTGAGGTTAATATCTCGGAGAGAGTGAAGCAGTGCGTGTTCAAATCTCTCGTCATGTTTCTGTACGTAAGCAGGGCGGGGTGCTGATAGTTTGGAAGTTGATAACCTCGGCAGCGAACTGAGATTTGTCGTAGACATTCAAATGTTCTTCAGATTTCTTTTTCGCGATCGTTTTTATTTTAAAAGTAGACTTTCTCAATCCTGCCTTATGCACTTTTGATGGCTAGCTATTTCGTTGGACTAGCTGTTTCAGGACCTTACGGACACGCCACCCTCACATCTTGTGTAAACCCTCATGAGATTCCTCAGTCGAGCCTTGTCTTATCCACCCTCGTGCTTAATTAACCGTCCACCTGTCGCTTGTTGCAGGCGCCATTCGCACGACGCAGGTGCTGGACCGCGAGACGACGTCGCACTTCTGGCTGACGGTGTACGCGCAGGACAGCGGCCTGGTGCCGCAGTTCGCCCACGTGGAGGTGCTGGTGCGCGTGGACGATGTGAACGACAACGTGCCGCTGAGCGAGGAGCCTGCTTACTATGCCTCCGTGCTGGAGAACAGCCGCCTGATACAGCAGGTGCTCAAGGTCACGGCCATCGACGGCGACCGCAACCCTCAGCAGGCGCTGCACTTCGCCATCACGGGGGGCAACCCCCAGAACTTCTTCGAGATCGACTCCGTGCGCGGTGAGTAGGAGCCAGGGATTGTCTCGTTCTTTTCGCTTTTCTGTCTGCTGCAAGTCTAGGACCAGCGCAGAAGGCGGGAGTTGGGGAATAGCATCTGGTGACATCCTGCCTGTCTGGTCTGGGTTTGGAGTTGTCAGCAAAGTAGGGGGGTTTTGTGTGTGACGTGGGAGAGGGCCTATCGCAAGTGCACTTGCGTACTATTCGAGCGCCTGATAGGGGTGCGCGGGCGTATGTGTGTGTGTGTGCGCGTGCGTGTGCCTCGTGTGTGTGTGTGTGCATGCGCGCGTGCGTGGTTGCATGCGTACGAACGAGCATTTCAGACGTGTTTACGGTCCCGTTGGATGCTGGTAGTGCCTTGTGGGCGTTCACATCAGTAAACATATTCTGGACGATTACAATCTTGCCTTCAGTAGCCACAGACAGAGAAGGATCTTTATATTCAGAGCACGGCTGATGCAGGCAGGATGTCCTGGGTGCCAACCACGTCCCTCTTAATCGTCCCGTCACCTCCTTAAACCTCCCCCTCCACCCGATTCATGTCCGCCTCCCAGACGCTATTATTTTTATGGTCGTGTCGTCTGCACTTGGCTAGTCTTCCGCTTGGAGGCAGCGATTGACCTTTGAGGGCGCGCAGGAAGTGGCCCGCCAAGAACTAAAGTGTTCGCTGTGCGCAGTGTCAGCATTTCGCAGTTTTACTTTTTCAATCATTGGTTTTATTCGAGAGGGCGAAGGGACAAGCATAGCGGGAGGCAGAACGCAGTCGGGGAAAGGTGTTTAATAGTTTGTGGGGGGGGGGGATATTACTTTCACAAACTTCTTAAATACTCTCTGCCTGACTGCGTTCTTGATGCTTGGAGCAGGGGGGTTTGAGAACAAGAGGTGCTTTCTGTTCTCAAGTCGGACGCTTAACTTCTGACGCTGTTCTTTTAGTAGGCCTTCTGTTGAAGCGAACAGGATTTAAGTTGGCTTTAAGCTACATAACTTTCCTAGCACGGGCGTAATCAATGTTGAATTAAACTTGTCCATAACAACAACAACAAAAATCCCTGTGTCACTCACAGCTTCACATCGCCATCTTTTCGACTCTTTGGGTTGATGGGGGATGAGGGAGCATCTATTAGGACAGATTTGTGAGGATGAAGTGTACGTTGGAGGTCTGCAAAGGAAACAAGACGGCCTGTCTGTCGCAGGCACAGTACCTCTTCTCACAAACCCCCTCCTGCACACCCAACGTATTGCAAGATTTGGAAAAGGTCAAATTGAAAACCCAAGCCCGGGTGAAGTTGGTTGCAGTACGTAATAGCGTTCCGAAAGTGGCAGGGGGTACTCGCCAATCTCTGTACCCCTTTGGCTTCTATGTGGTTGTCATGTGATCGGCCATCTGATCATTTCACCAATAGTAGCAGCCGTCTCTGCCGTAAATTTTAGAGAAGGATAACTGCGATGCTCCGCATTTTGGGAAGATGTTATTCTTCCTGTATTACTTAAACCATTCCATCGATAACTACATTCGCCCTCCAGCTAATGACAAAGCCATATAAATAGCTGGTTCAGCGTCTCTAGGATGCATCGTCGTTTGCCATGGCCTTGACATCGCATGGCCTTATGGAATATATCTGTGAGATTAGTATATATGTACTCCACCCAGGGTTTTCTTGAGCGCAAATGTCTATACACACCTTGGCAAACCTCATGGTTATAAACAATCTTCTGGCGCCATGATACGTTGCAAATCAGGCGATTTTTGTCTCATCTGGAGTTTGCTGCATTGGCTTTGCAGCCGTGAAACCTGACCTGCCAAAACTGATCCTCCTTCCCTGCTAAGATATAGGTGTTTTTCTAAGCAAAATGGACTTTTTTTTAGGTCCTGTTGTGTTTTTTACTTGGCTTTATAAAGTAAAAATTATCCTAGAGACGTGGAAGATTTGGGGGGGGGGACAGTTTTACATCCCTTTTGTGCACACGATCTTGCAGGGACAAAATTTAGCAAGAAGCTATTAAACGTGGACAGCGACACGCACTCACGCACGGTGTCTTCGTCGTTATACGATTTTTATGGGCTGGCCACCCAACATCTCCAGACCACACTTTCGCACGCGCCCAGAGCCCCTGGAGCCACCGACATATAAAAGTCCTGGGACCATAAGCGTCCGTTGCCTTCTCTCCCTCCCGCTTACCCCCCGCCCCATTGCGACAGCCTGCTGGCTGGGAACGGTCAAGCCAGGTGAAGAGGTCAGACAGACGTCGTGCAGCTACCGCCGGCTGCAGCTCTAGCCCCGACAGCTGTCGCTGGCCCTGTGATGGACGAGCGCGGGGAGTTAACCACCAATTGGTTTACGGCGGCCAGGGGCCGTAACCGCTTGTCCATTGCCACGCTGCGGCTCCAGAAACACACAAGTACCATAGACCAGTAGAGACGTCTGGCAAGGGGAGAGCATCGAAGAGCACGTTGCCAGAGCGCAACACAATATCGCTGTAGCACAGAAGCTGGTAGAGTCGCCGCAGCTATACGAACAAAGGATGATTTGTTGAGGCCAGATAACAACCTATTGGACAAAATATTCACATATAAAATCCGTCCTTGGGACGTCTTTCAAGGATAGGTAAAGTTTCTAGCTACAGATGCACTGGTAGTCCGTCATGGGCCCGCTGTTAACAGCGAGCACACAGTACGTTGAAATGGGGATGTCTGGCGATGTTTTTACAGCATCCAGGCGGTTTTGCCGGTGACGCATTACCATAAAGATAAAAGTTTCGCAAAGCACATCATCTGTTTTTCGAGTATAGCATATAGCCGAGGTCTTTACAATGGAAAACCTGGCGCCGTGGTGTGGAGGAAGGGCAGGCAATTCGCTTTCCTCGAGTCCGTACTGAAAAGCGTTTGCTTTAACAAATTCCGCGAGCTGTCTGAATTTTACTGGACTCATATCGACGAACCTCTTGCCTAGGAAAAATAAACTGATGGAAAGATGGTTAAAATATTACTCTAACGTCAAAAATAAATAAATAAGTGAACTCATTTTCCTTGCACCTTGAACGCAAAAGTAAATTCCTCTGTTTTTCTTTTGTCGGCTAGTTGTTGTCTTCATTAGCAAGTTTTTGTGGAAGAAATTTATATGGAAATTCATCTTCTTTTGTTTTTAGAAAAATGTAGAAGGAAAGCGCGACTAACTCTTGCAGTGACGTGTTGCAGAGCGAGCCGAAAATATTCCCGTGTAAGCAGCCTACTGCCTAATTCCAAGGAGACAGTTCAGTGCGGAATACCTAGCCGCCATGTTCCGTTTTCTGAGCGGCTTTCAGCGCCGTCTCCTTCGGTACAGGGGGGAGTGGAAGTCGAAGATGGCTATTTTTAGATTTCTGCACGCATTAGCGCTGGTGCCTTTACTGCCGACTTCCAGTAGACCGTATTGATCTGTAATTTAAGCCACTCGTTGTCCACCTATAGACGTCTGCTGCCGTTGTGTGACAGCATGGCCTGACGGATATTTTGCGTGTGTCTGTGTGTACCTGTGCGTGTTTGCGTGTGTTGATGCACGAATATGTTACTTATGTGTGTTCTGGATGGCCGTATCTAGGGGGTTATCCACTACCCGTTAATCTGAGGGTCTTCCCCGCCCCCTACCGCCCCCAGCCCCTTTACTGTCGGCTTGTTCTGTGACTGGTAGCAGAGGCAGGTCTGGTGTCGCTGGCAGCGGTGAACCTACATCGACATGGAAAAGAGGTCTGACGTGATCAGACATCCGGGGTTTGACTGAAGACGGGATGATCTGACGTGAACAGCAAGTAGACTGAAATACGGGGAACATACATTTGACTTTAACTCGTCACGCTGACTTGCCGAGCGCAGCGCCTGTTCCGGCTACACAATATGGTCTCCTGAACGTCTCATCACCCTGCAGATGGTCGCCTTGTTACCATCCATTCCGCTTGGGGTCGCTGTATCCGACAGGACTGCAGGTCAGACACTGGAGCTTCTCATAATTCTCCCAAAACTCCCCAGAGCGTTCCAGGAGCAGTGCCGGACTTGGACATGACGGGCTGACAGGGCGTTGAAAGCGGGTCGTGTGGCCGGTGACGGGAAGTCATCGCGCCTGACAGTTTGTTTTCCAGAAGTGACACGCGAGTTGCATTAAATTTGCACAAGAAAGGAGGCCCTCGGGCCATCTGACAGGCCGCCGTCTGCCACCCGCTACGGGATAGCGTCAGCTGGGCAGCCGACTGGTCGGAAACGCGTCGCTTTTGGACCACCCAGCTGAGCGCATTGCAGGGAATAAAGTCACAGGAAAGCCACTTGGGGGAAAAAACCCTTCACTTGCGCCAATCGCCAGGCTACTTTGATCTTTAACATCTCCGCTCGGTAGAGGCCATGGTTCACTCCACACAGCTAGCTAATAAATTTCTAGTGTTTTTTTTTTAAATCACAACAGTGGGGAAACTTTGTGGCTCATTCTATCAGAACACCGGCAACATAAATGGTTGCCAAGCGGGGGGATTACTTGTCTCAGTCGCTACCTGGGTTATCTTAGGAATATCATCGTAGTTTTTGCATTCATCAGTTATCATTCTCCAGGACAGGGGGCATTTTGATGTGCGTAAGGACAGGAACACTTTAGTGTGTCCAAAACCAAGGACACTTTATACAAAAATCGGAGACACTTTGGTGTGTGCAAAGACAGTAACACTTTGGTGTGGGCCAAGTGAGGAAAACTTAAGTGTGTACAAAGCGGATACAAAAGGTTTGTGCAGCCCGGCCCCGAACGACCTTGCCCTTACGTGCGTGTAGTGGTGCAGTAAGCATTTAAAAGATGTTCAGTTGTGTGCCACAGGGTACTATCCAGTTTCGCAATCTTCATACGGCCTGTTCTTCTTTTCCTTCACTCCTCCTCCCCTTCTCACCATTTTTTTTCTCTCTCTCTCTTGCTCTATGCAAATCCACTTTAAGCGTCCGATCATATCCTCGCTGAGGTCTGTTTAAAGCATCTTTCCTTAATTAATGGCTTGTGATGCAGGTGGTGCGGGTGAGCTCGGAAATGAAGAGGTATCGTTGGATGTTTGAGGTTTTAACCTGAAGGGGTTGTTTTAGCCAGAAGCAGGAGCGAGGCCTTCGACAGAAAAAACAAAGGACTTTGCAGGGCACACGAGGCCGGCCAAACTCGAGCAGCTGAACTTAAAAGAAAGGAGTCAGCAGAAATTATCTGGTTTACAGTTTTTTGCTGAATGCAGACGGGTAGAAGATATTTGAGGGGGAAGATAAATGTCTTAAATGCTACAAATCGTGTTTAGCTCCTGAAACTGTTTCTTCGACGCGCAGCAGAAAGCAGATATAGTGATCAAAGTGACGAGAAGGGGCGGGCGTTGGTCTCACAGACGTGCATTTTCTGGGTCCCATGCGATCTGCTCGCGATGCATGTCTGCAACCTAGGCCACGTGCCGACCTTTTTTTGCTAGTACGTGTACCTGGCATACTGTTGTTGGGCTGCAACACTGCATGTTGCGAGTATTTCGCTTTGGCGAGAACAGGGCTTATCTGTCTTTTTTTGTGGTCTTTTGTTGGATCTCTCGCTGGCCTTGTTCTCGGTCTGGCCGACGCATCTTCTGGAAGCATGTGCCTAGGAAATAACTCACTCGGTATAACGACGTTTATGCTCCCACAGCCTTTTGTACAAGCAGCGCACCGCAAAGTCCCCGGGACTGGCATCGCACCATCGCAGTTACTTGGCGCGTGCTGGATCGGGAGTAGGGGTGGCACCTGCAGCGATAAAAACAAAAATGAAAACTGAGGGAGCGTGTAAGTGACGTGGGAGTGTGGCCTTGTAATTCTTGCTTGAAGGTCGAAGAGGACAGCTTGTTATATAGATTTTTCTGGGGGGGGG
>SMGT01013361.1:302125-327165 GCA_004794575.1 Lanistes nyassanus
ACACACACACACTATACTTTTTCTCTCAACTTGCACACTTTCTCTCTCTCACACACACACGCACACACACACACTATACTTTTTCTCTCAACTTGCACACTTTCTCTCTCTCTCACACACACACACACACTATACTTTTTCTCTCAACTTGCACACTTTCTTTCTCTCTCTCTCTCTCTCACACACACACACTATACTTTTTCTCTCAACTCGCACACTTTCTCTCTCTCTCTCACATACATACACTATACTCTACTTTTTCTCTCAACTTGCACACTTTCTCTCTCTCTCTCTCTCTCACACACACACACACACTATACTTTTTCTCTCAACTCGCACACTTTCTCACACACACACACACACACTATACTTTTTCTCTCAACTCGCACACTTTCTCTCTCACACACACACACACACTATACTTTTTCTCTCAACTTGCACACTTTCTTTCTCTCTCTCTCTCTCTCTCACACACACACTATACTTTTTCTCTCAACTCGCACACTTTCTCTCTCTCTCTCACATACATACACTATACTCTACTTTTTCTCTCAACTCGCACACTTTCTCTCTCTCTCTCTCTCTCACACACACACACACAGAGGAGAGAGACTGTTATCATCTTTTAATCTAAAACTAACAGCTAAAGTTTTTATATCCAATCACTGATACTGTAATCAGGAATGATCCTTCTGTGTGAAAAGCACTTGTTTGCTAAAGGTTTTGTTGTTCATTCTTTTAAAAGCAGTGCTTATTGTATACAGATTGAAATATACTGTACTAAGGTTTCAAACATGTTCTGTGTCATTATGATGCAGGCATGTTTCACAGTGATATTATTGTTATCATTACTATACTACAAAAGTAGCCATGGAGAAATTAGGGAGCATAGTTTGATCTGTGTGTGTGTCTGTGTGTCCATGTGCCTGTGCAGGAAAATTTGCCCCGAGGAACAGTGCTGCATGCCATTCAGGCTGACAGCCAGTCAACAGTGGTCTACACAGTCATTGATGGCAACGACGCTGGCTGCTTCTTTCTAAACCCCAACTCGGGAGTCCTGTCCACCACCCAGCCGATCGACTACGAGGAGCATCAGTTCTTTAACCTGACCGTCTTGGCCACGAACATTGTGGGCGCCACGTCCACTGCCTTCATTCTTGTCCACATTGGGGATGAAAATGACAACCGCCCTACGTTCCAAGCCAGCACTTTCTATGGGAACATTACAGAGTCTGCCAGTGCTGGTTCCATGGTTCTTGACAGAAACGGTTCCCCTCTGGTCATCAAGGCGTTGGATGCCGATTCAGGGGAGAATTCGCTCCTTGAGTACGAGATTTTAGACCAGGAGGCCCGGCGCTACTTTACAATTGATGCCAGTACTGGCGCCATCCAGACAGTTGCTTCCCTTGACCACGAGACCATAGCAGTGTTCAATTTCAGTGCCCAGGTACGTGATCGTGGAACGCCCCAGCTGACGGCTAGCCATCCGGCACAGGTTGTTATTTATATTGCCGACATCAACGATGTGCCTCCACGCTTCACAGAGACCACCTATCATGCCAAGGTCCTGCTGCCCACCTACAAGGACGTGTCGGTGGTGAGGGTGCAAGCCACTGACCCAGACACAGTCAACAAGTACCTCATTTACAGCATTGCTGGCGGCAACCAAGGAGGAGTTTTTGCTATCAACCCTCAGAGTGGTGCACTGCATGTGGAACAGACTGACAACTTGCTGGACAGGTGAATGCAGCAGACGTTTATTAACTGTGCTGTCCGAGTCTAGTCTTGTACAGTTGATGAGTTCATTTGCACTCCTTTCACTTTGCTTGGGATTTTTAATTAGCTATTGCCCTAAAATTCCTGTAGCTTATTGAGGAAGAAAGAAATTACCTAGAACAGTCAAATCTTCAGAAAACCAACTTATGAAATCTTATTTCTTGTACATGTCGTAACTGACATCACAGAATTTTAATAATTATGATGTGTCTATTGACTGCAGTATGTGTATATAATTATATGAAAATGTTGATGAAAATTGGTGTCATGCAAAGTATTTCAGTGGGGGTGAAGGCTTGAGCATAAAAACACTGAAAGTTGGTGACATTCTGATTCAATGACTTTCAGGTATGAACTGAAAGTGCAGGCGAGTGATGGACGCTTTGACACAATAACAACTGTGATGATTGGGGTAGAAAAGTCCCTGGATAGTGGAATCAAGTTCTCAAAGGACGTGTACGTGGCTTCTGTCAAAGAGAATGATGAGAGCAAGCAGAATCTGGCGGTCATTCAACCTGTAACTGAGTCCCTTAATCGCCAGTTTGCCTTCAGCCTGCTGAACAACCAAGAGATGTTTACAGTTGGAGCAACATCTGGGGTTGTGCAGACTGTGGGACAGCCCTTTGACCGAGAACAGCATGATAACTACACTGTGGTGTTTGAAGTATGTGGCACTTTCCTTTCTGTCTGTGTCTTTGCTGTTGCTTTTGATTTTTGTCTCACTCTCTCTCGGTCTTTTTGGAGATCCATGCATCGAGTGAACAGGTGAGGAAGAGAGAGCTTAGTAGTTTAGCATGGAGAGGGAATTTATTCCAAAGTGCATTAAAGGTTTTAAACAATGATTTCTACAATCTGCACAAGACTGGGCTGAAAACACATTGATAGAAGGATACAGTGTTTAGTCCTGTGCAGCGCAAGTGCTCGAAAAAGATTACTTTTTCAGTTAAATTAGACATTTGAGAAGAAATTCTCAAAAACTTTTTCTGACACTTTCAGGTGATGGATTCTAACACTAGCAGTGTGGCACATGTGGTTGTAATGGTGACAGTGGAAGACCAGAATGATAACAGTCCTACATTTATCAAACAGCCTTTCCGGACAGTGGTCCAAGCAGATGCACAGCAGGGGCAGATAATCCAGAAGGTATGTTGCCTCTCCTTCATTGCCATTTCCCTTCCCTTACATCCATCACTGTCATGGCTGGTGCCCAAACACTTTCTCTTATTTTGTTTTCTCATCTGGGAATGTTTTTGCTTGTTATCTAGAGTTGTATCTTTGATAGCTGGATTTGCTCAACGGAGACAATCACACCATCTACCCCTCTCCCCTCACCAATTCCCCTCCTCCCCACCCAAATCTTGATGTTGCATGCCTGATGTCTGACTTCATCCTGAAATTTGGACACTTGCACTTATTGAGCTTCTGGGCTATTATTGAGTTTCAGTTTTCAGCTCATGTGGAAAGGACATATTATTTCTTCATCTGTTTTCCTGTTTGTTGTCACAATACTGTACCATGGCCCTAAGTGCTAAACCTCTCTAAATCTCTAAATCTCTTTAAACCAAATATTACAATGTACATGTGTATCAGGGGTTTTTGTTTGAAATTCAAATAATCATAACTTTACTGGAATGCCTCATTTTTTAATGTGTTCTCAGGTGACGGCTACAGACCCTGATTTGGGAGAAAGCGGAGAGATTCGCTACTTCTTGCCTCCAGATTTGTCTGATAATGGACGTGATGCTTTTGCAGTCAATCAGTACACAGGGGACATTGTTGTCCGACAGCTGACTGAAGATGACCGCAATACCCACTTTGTTCTGACTGTGGCGGCTGTTGACAGAGGTGTGCAACTGTTCGGCTGTGCTTGACTGTCTTTGTCATAATCAGAGCCACGTGATTATCGTTTAACAAGAAACAAAACAAACACCTGTCTCCTTCTGTCTTTTCCTAGCTTGCAGGGAAAATTTGTACCTCTTTCTTGCTTATGCCTGCTATACTTTAGGAACTTCCATTATGTTAGGTTGAACTTTCTACTTGCATAGAAATGAAAACTTGAAATAGATTTTTGGAACAGGACAGCAGGGTGTCTTGTACCTATATGTACACAGAGGTGCATGTGTACAGTAGAGTGTGTATTCATACAGTATGCGTCTACAGTAGTGTTTGTATGAATACAGTGGTATATATGCATACAACACTGTGCATACAGTAGTATATTTGTACACAGTAGTGCGTGTATGGATGTTAGGGTGTGCTTGAAGATTTTAGTCATTTTGAACATCTTTTTTTCAGGAGCACGTCATACTTGACACAGGACCTACATTTTTATGTTTGTCTTGCCACAGGGTGCTTATGTAGCTGTCACTGTGTGCAGGTGTCCCACCTCTGTCCACGCACGTCCAGATTCCTATCCATGTGGTGGATAGTTCTAGCCCAGTTTTTCCAGATCAGCAGACAGATGTTCGAATCCCCGAGAACATGGCAGTCCACTCCCCTGTCCTGAGCATTCAGGCCATCAGTCCAAAGGGGCAGAAGCTGATCTACTCAATTGTTGACGGGGACAAATATGGTGACTTTGCCGTGGACTTCAACACAGGTACTGGTCCGGCCAGGTGTAGGGTGGGTCAGGGGAGGGGGGGGGATGAAGGGGTGGAGAGCATGTGTGCTGGGAATTTCAGAAAGAATGATGGAGCATAAGCATAGAGAGCATCTAGGTAATGCCCTGGGGTCTCGCCTGCATTTGTTTTGCACTTAAGTTTTTGCTTGGGGAGGTGGTTTTTTTTTTGGTTTGTGCTCAAGCTCAGGGGAAACAACTCGAGACATCGGGCAGCGTTACCACATGAACAAATGAAGGCACAATTCTGTGATTGATCAGCAGTGCCCCAGGTCTACATATATCCTGATGACATGATAGAATCCTATTTATGTCTGGTCTTAATGGGAGCAGTTTTGAGTTCATTCATTTGCTTGCTTGAGATCACCAGGTGAGGCACGAGTCGTTACCTGTTAGCCTGCTGAATTGAACATCCAGTAAACATCCCATAAACCCTTTCCCATTCTCTCCATTATCCAGTCACTAACATTTCCCAAAGCACAGAAACAAGAGCATGGTGATGGTTAAGCTGGTGATGTTGACTTGTCACATCTAAACTGATACCCCTTCATGTGCCCCCCACTACCCCTCCATGTCTCCCACACTACCCCTCCTCCCACAACCCAGCATTGATGTCGACCAAACTTACATAAGGTTCCTTTGATAAGACATGCAGAGTGACCGAGCGAAATTTTGCCACTGTCATGTTAACTATTAAAGTGCCTGCATTAAGCTGAAATACAAAATATCAAAGAAGATGCATTTGTGAGAGAAATCATCAAGCAGCAAGTGAAATTATTTTCCTTTCTT
The DNA here is from genome assembly GCA_004794575.1 of Lanistes nyassanus. Classification (NCBI taxonomy): domain Eukaryota; kingdom Metazoa; phylum Mollusca; class Gastropoda; order Architaenioglossa; family Ampullariidae; genus Lanistes; species Lanistes nyassanus. The sequence continues at coordinate 307,308 of SMGT01013361.1, forward strand.
TATGCTTTTTTCTAATGGACTACAGATTAAGCGTAAGATTATTGTACACTTTTGTAACGTATTTTAGTAATTTTTATGACCATTTCCTCCTGCACTTTGTTGGCTGTCAGATATGGATATTTTAGGCCCATGTGAGTACGCTCTTTTTCTCCCAGGGACATAAATCAGTTTGTCACTAACCTTTGTGCACTCTAACATCATCACCAGCTAGACAGCCTGCAGTGGTCAGCCCAACGCTGGCTTTGTGTTGTGGACAGGTCTGGCCATTGCGCAAGGCCAGAACCTTTCCAGCCATAAACAAGCAGTTGGTGTGGGCTGAGAACTGCTCAGTTTTGAATGGAACTGTGTTGCGCTTTGTCGTCTTTAACAGTGTTGTTTGCTAAAGGTTTTTTGGCTTTTCCCCTTCCTGAAGAATGCTTGTGTGTTTGATTAGAATTCTTTTGCTTATGGTTGGCAGTCTCACTTACGTTCCTTCTTACTAATGGGAGTTTTGTTTTTTACTTGACTGCTTCACATTTGGTATACAGCTGAAGAGAAATCAATTGAAATGTGAGTGTGTTAGTGTTTGTGTGCGAGAGAGAGAGAGAGAGAGAGAGATGAGAGAAAGAAACGATCTTTGAGAAGAAAGGGCTTTTATGCTGGGTAGTAATAAAGAACACAACAATGTGATGAATGTCACAAATCTTCTTAAGGCTGCATAACATCGTAACATACCTAAACATATTGTGGCTGTATGTTGTGTCTGTTATTTCAATAATTTGTAGCAAAACAACAAACATATTAAAAAGTTTGTTGTGGCTGATATATTCTGCAGCCTCAGATTAATTAGGTTGTTGCTCCTGTCAAAGTAATACAATATTATTGTAGTGAGCGACCCTTCTAATTCTTGTGAAAATGGAAAAGTCTGTTGATAGTTGTTGAGACTATTAAATATAACCTGCCTGGTTATCTGTCTGTTTTGTAATCAGTACACCAGTGCACCCCGTGGTTCTTTTAAAAATGCAATCTGAAGTATAATATCCTTTTAGTAAATTACTATTCTGGACCCCTTGTGGGATTTGTCTTTAACAGCCACAAACAAAAAAAATGTAAGAATACCTTTCTTTAAATTTTCCTTACAAACTGTTCACTTAAAAGAAATATGTCTGTGTGTTCTCAAACAGCAAATTCCTTTGCATATTTATAAAAGATCATCACATAAAAACTACTCCAGTCTTCAGATATTACAATTAGAAATACCTAGGTAAACTTTGGTTTTCTGGTTTCATTTAGCTGCTTGCAAGCAAACAGAATTAGATGTCTCTTACACTTTGTCTTTTCTGTTCGTCCTCTTCTGTTCCAATTGTTTAGCCATTCAGGGACCATTTCTAACATGCAGTGAAGGGGTGCTCCAGTAGCAGACAAAGCCAAGATATTTTCTGACTAATTTATTATTAAAGTTCCTGGGAACAGTTCCTTAGCCCTCTCTGAAATGCATTTGTTTGGAACTGGAAGAAAGCTTGCAACTGAATATGTATTCCCTCTATTGATTTGAAATGGAATCTTATGAACATTAATCTTATTTCTACATTTAAATGACTGAGTGACTTCTGCAGTTAAAAGGGGTAGATTTACAAGATTATTTCTAGTAGGGGTGATGTAAGATGCAAGCAGTGCTGTGCTCTTGTGCAAGTAATTTTGCATTCACGCTGTTCTTGTCTGTAAGCAATGCAACACTGAGGGTTTACTTTAGAAACACATGCTTGAAATCAGCAGCAGAAATATATGAAAGGAGGGAGTTGGTGACATAGGTTTAATAATAATAGGCCCATAATTCATTCGGTGGAGCCCTAATAAGCAAATATTTTGCTATAGCTTAAGTCTTTGCGCAGGCACATGAGTGTGTGTGTGTGTGTGTTTTTTTTTTTTCATCTGGAGTTTCAAATCTGATGCCTTTGGAGTAAGTGCATGAGAAGAATATTGATGGATGCTATTATCATCTAATATTAAGATTTAATGAAATGGATAGAAGCACTGCATAAAGATATTCCTGCAGTGAGATTATTGTGGACTTTGTTAGATTCATTTGTTCTGTATAGTTACATAATGCATGCAGTATTCATTGTGTTATTCTAATGATGACAACTTATTCTGTTAGCATGCAAATATAAACTTTCTCCCCTTCCACATCCAAGTGACTTTGTGAGTTTTATGTATTTGGTCTGTTGTTTTTGTTTTCCTACTGTCTCTTTCTCCCCTCTTCTCTCTGTCGTTCCCCGCATGTTTCTGTATCGGAATAGGTTGATGTATCCAGTTTGGGAGCTAACATTAACATGATTTTTCAGGACACTCCATCTCAGAACCTGTTTGCACCAGTTGCATTTAGCCCAGGACACATCTAATTCTCTCGGTGTATTTAATGTCATTCCTAGTCAGTTGTTCTTATAATAACATTTGACAAACAGTAGTATTTTAGAAGACATCCTTTATTAGAAACAATACAGTATTGAATTAAATCATATTAGTCATGAACAATGTAAAAGTCCAACACTTCCAAAGTTATGAGGTTTATTTTTGATCTGCTCATTGTGAAACCCATCCTGCAAGTTCCTACAGGGTAGGGTTAGATCCCTGCATGGTGCTGAGCAGGTATGAAAAGTGTGCAAGGACCGCCTGCTAACTGCCACATGACAGGACCTTAGCCTCCTGTGGTTATCTATGTGTTTGCAGGTCTGATTTCTGTGATTGGACAGCTAGATTATGAGAGTCAGCCGAACTACAATCTTGTTATCCGGGCTAGCGATGTCAATTCTGCCAGCTACACGGACACCCATGTCTATATCTATCTTGAGGTTTGAGTCTTGTGTTTGATAAAGAATGCGATTATTTATTCTGTCACATCTTAATTTTTTTAAACTTATGTTGTTGTGGGGGAGTGGATGTCAGCGTGGAAGAAGTTGTATAGGAGAGGTAATGCCAAATGTTGCATAAAACTTGACTAATTCTGTTTATTTGCACTCTGTACTAACTATACATCTTTAAATACATTAAACATTTCAGTCTCCCCACGAAAAAATCCAGAATGTCATGATGGATGTATATTTTTGAATGACGTACTATGACGTTAAGCATTTATATACTTGATTTTGTTCTCAGGATGTAAATGATAACTCACCCGTGTTTGAAAGTCTGCGCTACACAACAACAGTATCCGAAGTGGCACGTGTTGGAACCTCAGTTCTCCAGGTGCTTGCCCACGATGCTGACAGTGCTGCAAACAGCTTGCTGCACTACAGCCTGGCACCAGCATCACCGGACAGTCAGGACGCGCAGCCTTTCTACATTAACTCTGAGACTGGTGGCATTTTCTTACTGAGGTTTGCAGAACGTTGGGTTTTTTTCATTTTCAGAACGGACTCCCTGTGTTGACAATGCTGAGAAATGTTGTGAAATGTTTATTGCTACAGTCAACAAATGCACTGGGCAATTTTATGTATGGAAGTATTATGAAGTGTATTATAAGACCTTGCTTTTTTTTTTTTAGGTCGTCAGCTTTTTCAAAGTATTCTGAATTTGCCATGGGCAGCAGCTGCACTTTGTGGTGTCTTGAATGATGCGCACTTGTCATCTCCACTCCACTGTTTTGATGCTCTTACAAATGCTAGCTTTTAACATGTGACTGCAGGGCCCTGGACCACGAGCAGCAGTCTGAGTTCAGGTTCTTGGTGGTAGCTACTGACAGTGGCATGCCGGCCCGGAGCTCTTCGGCCTTAGTCCACATCCTGGTCCTCGACATAAACGACAATGCTCCGCTATTTCTGCAGCCGTCTTTCAGTTGTTACATCACGGACCAAGCTCAGCGCAGGCAGCTGGTCACCAAGGTGATGGCAACGGATGCAGATGACTCAGACAAGGGCAGACTATCCTACTCTATTACAGGTGGAAACGAGAAGCAAGCGTTTACCATAAACTCGACCTCTGGCTTGATAATGGTGTCGGAACAGCGCAGACCTGATTTCAGCCCAGCATATGTGCTGACTGTTTCCGTGAGTGATGGTTTCTACACCAGCTTTGCTCGAGCATCCATCGGGGTTAGAAACACAAACAAGCACACTCCGCGGTTTTCAGAAGAGACATACTACGTAGAAGTGTCAGAAATGCATCCAAAAGGCAAAAGCTTGGTGACAGTATCGGCCATGGATAACGACAGAGGAAACTACGGCATGCTGACGTACACCATTCCAAGTCAACTTATGGCCGACATTTTCAGCGTTGATGCTGACACCGGTGAGGTTGCTGTTGTTGATAGAGGTTGTACTCGTGCTGATGAGTTTGTTCCTGGTAGTGGTGTTGGGGTGGGGGTGGGGGGAAGGTAGGGTGAGCATTCCGTCTTTTTGACAGATGGCTTCATATTCTTCTTTTGTGTTTTTATGTATTACAGATGTTTTCACGGAAAGTGTTGCTTATGTCTTTGCTGTCTGAGAATTATAAATACAACTAGAGAAAAGCAGGATAAAGATTAACAGTAAACAGCTCCATTGAGTGCCTGCTTGGAGTTCTTTGTGTCCCAGTTGACAAGAAGTACATTTTAGACCCAGAAAAAAGTGACAGATGGAATCAAAGGATTTGGAACTGCTATTGGACTGTTGTTATTTGAAGTGTACCCTAATTAATTTTTGGAGAGAAAAGCATCACCAGGAATGTCAATATCAGGGGAGAAGCATAGAGCCCCTTTCTCACAGTGTCTATCCAGCTTCTCTAATTCTTTATTAGCCTGCCTTTCTAACTGAGGGAGCACTCTGTATGATAGTGTGGCCAAGACCTTCTCAGAGTAGAATCCCATTAAAAGCTTTGCTTTCGTGCAGGTGAAATTACAACACTACAGATTCTTGACAGAGAAAAGATGAGCCAGTATGAAATGATGGTGGCAGCAACAGACAATGGAGGGAGAATGGGCTTTGCTACCCTGCAGGTAGTAGTGAAAGATGAGAATGACAACGTGCCACAGTTCCTTATGGAAGAATACCGTGCTAACATCCATTTCAATGCCACCATTGGAACATCTATTATACAGGTATCTGTTGATTTGTATTCTTTTTTCATTTCTTCCAGTGGTTCACTTACGCAGATTCCACAGATAACTATGTTGCTGAGGTCATCATGATTCCGTGGGGGGTTTTTTTCTCTCCTTTATGGGAATACTTTGTATCGTTCGCAGTAGTGGTAACTTTTCTTCATTACACTTTAATAGTTATGCACTTCTACTGTTGTTATTGTTGCAGGTAAAAGCTGTAGATTTGGACGTGGGTGAAAATGGTCACGTGCGATACGGGATTCATGCAGGTGATGATACAAGTATCAACCAGCTGTTCACTATCGACCCCGAAACTGGAGTCATTTCAGTGCAAGCGAGCCTGTTGTTTGCAGGTCAGGCTACTGATCAGATCTGACAGATATTCCTTTTCCTTAATTACTTAATTGGTCAACAATTTGTGTGTAGCCTACGCTGTATTCTTTGAAACTACACTGATCTTAAATGCCTTCAAGTGACTGTGATCCCAGTCAAGCACTCATTCTGTCAACGCTTCAGACTTCCCGAAGGCCCTGTGATGAGGGTTTCTAATATTTCTTAGTTTGCGTCTCCTGTGCGTCTCTTTTTTAAATCTCCCACCACCACCACCACCCCCCACCACCATGCTCTTTCTGTTACTGAATATTCCCTGATGTTACTGAATATTCCATGGCTTATATTTTATGGCTGATCATTACCTTTATGCTTGATTTCAAGACTATGAAAGAAGTCTCTTCAGTAGGGTATGATTCACAGGTTTTTCTTTTTTGTTTAATTCGGCAGAAGGCAAAATGTTCCAGTTCTTCGTACGAGCACGTGATCAAGGTGTTCCCCCACTGGAAAATCATGTCCCTGTGGAGGTCCTGATAATGGGAGCTGAAGGCTTTCCTCCCCACTTTGCCAGCAACCAGCGCTCGTACTTCATCCAGGAGGACGAACCTGCTGGAGGCATCATTGCTACAATGCGTGCTCAGAGTGCCAGGCCTGTCTCCTACTCCATTGTACCCGGCATGACCAACAGCAGCAACAAGTATCCAGTGTTCTCCATTGATGATTTTGGACAGATTCGGATCTTGCGACCTCTGGACCATGAGATGACACCAACATACACGCTGTCTCTGCGAGCCCAGACGCTGACTTCTCCACCCTTGGTTGCGCACATGGAGTTGCTGGTTCAGGTGCGGGACATCAATGACAATCACCCTGAGTTTGAGTCCGGTCCCTACACAGCTACGGTGGTTGAGAACGCTGAAGTTGGCACCAGCGTCATCCAGGTCAAAGCAAGAGACGAGGATCTGCCTCGGCAGCTAGAATACTTTTTTGGGGATGGCATGGAGGAGATGGCCAGCATCTTCACTCTGGACTCCAAGACTGGCTGGGTCAGTCTTCTGACCAAGTTAGACCGTGAACTGCAGGAGGAGTACAGCTTGAAGATAGTCGTCGTGGATTCAGACGACACCAACAGAATCAATGGCCAAGGGGTGCAGCTCAGTGCAACAACCAGCGTAATCATCACAGTCACCGACTTCAACGATAACGGTCCGACCTTCGACAAGTCTGTCTTTGCCACAGCTGTGAATGAAGGCGCTCTTCCTGGAACAGTTCTGCTGAAAGTGACCTCCACTGACCTTGACATTGGCCCCAATGCTGATGTGGCCTACTACATCGTGGGCGGAGACCCTTACGGTCAGTTTCAGATCCATTCCACAGGCGAACTGTTCGTCAGCAAGCCACTGGATCGAGAAAGTCGAAGCAACTACAAGTTGTCTGTGGCAGCCACTGATGGAGGGTTTGTGGCATACACTGAGGTCGTGGTCACCATTTTGGATGACAATGACAACGGACCCGTCTGTGAACAGGTACTTTATCTTCCAGATTTCCCTTTTCCTTTATAAATGTCTTCTGTCTCTTTTTTTTTTTTTTTTGTGCCAATTTGAAAAACAATTGCATAGTTTTTAAATGACTTAATTATCCCGGATGGGAAAGAACTGCCCTACTAAGATTCCTGATTTCCTTCTGCAGCCATTTGTCCAGATCATCGAAAAGGAAGACTTGCCACCTGGAAAGCCGATTGCCCACATTAAAGCATCTGACAGAGATGAGGCTGGCACAGCGAATGCTGCCATCCGGTTCACCTTAGATGGTGATGGGGCCGATAGGTTTATGCTGGACAAGGACTCTGGTAAAATCAGCATTCTCAGTCACTGCAGGACAGGTCACATCGTAGCCAATAAAAACTAGTTTGCATGACAGACAAAATATACATAGTTTGGCATTGAAGTTATTAACTGTGCTGTTAAGATAGCATGGCAGCTGTTCACTTCTGTTCATAGGAAGAAAATATACCTGGAATTTGGGGTTATGTATATTTGACAAACAATTCCTAGGTTTTGTTTGGTCTTAGTCTGCCTGTCTGTCTATGGAATTTGAGCTTTAAAAACTTATTTTTCATCATTTGGGTAAAACTTATCTGCTTCAATGTGGATGTCAGGTGTCCTGCGAACATCCATGTCCTTGGATCGTGAAACAAAGCCAGATTACAGCCTGGTGGCCACAGCAAGGGATGGTGGTGGCTTGTCCTGCACCACAGATATTCAGATCTTCCTGCAGGATGTCAACGACAACCCTCCCATGTTCACAAGTAGTTTCCAGGATACACTGACCATTCAGGAAGACGCAAGGGTCAACACACTGCTCACAAGAGTTACTACTGTAGACAACGATGCAGGTATGTGCTGTTATTTATGTATATATATATGCACACCTACATGCATGTGTGACAGTCAAAATGAATTCTTACAGTCAGATACATTTTTTTCTCTGAAGTTACGGTTGTCAAACATTGCGTTTATCTAGACTAACTGAACGCTCTCCTAGCGCACAACTTGCAGCCCCACCTTCCCTACTACGACTAGGGATGTATCGCGAGATTTGATTAGCCAATCCGGTTTTTTTCTCTTTTCCGAGACACAATCAGAAGCTGCGATTGACTTTCAGTGAACAGCACATTTCTGCAGGCACAGCAATGGCTGATGAAAGCAGTTCACCTTCCAAATGAAAAAGTGTGGCGCCAAAAGGTGGTTCATTTAAAAAAATCACCAGAAGTTTTTGCCAGCTTACTCTAAGAAATTTCCTTGCATCGTTGCTTCAAAAGTGTCGAATGCCGATGCATGATGTGTTCCATGTGAACAAGATTTCAGGATTTCATATGGTGGTCTGGACAATGTCAGCAGGCATTGTAGTTCTACTCGCCATGTGGAGTAAAGTTCTGCATTGAAAAATGCTTCGAAGCTGATGAATTTTTTTTCATCTAGCAAGTCAGAATCTTCAACCAAGCTGTCAGTCATTTGGGCAGAGACCTTCTTTGCCCATTTCGTAGTAGAGCACAACATCACAGTCAGCGCTGACGACCATGCCAGGCCTCTGGTTTGGTCCATGTTTCCTGACAGCAGGATCGCTGCTGTGCACAAAAGCAGCCGAACGAAGACGATGGAGATAAAGCTTGCAGTAAGACGAAAATCTTTGCACTGGAGAAAGGCCCATTCGTCATGAGCACAGATGGCAGCCAGGAGGGAGGAGACAAGTGCTGTCCTTTTGTTGTCCATGTATTGACCAACAGTTGTATTCAGACCAAGCTATTGTGCTGTCCATCTTGTGATGGGGCTTCAGCAGGAGAAAACATCTTTGGTGTCCTGGATAAGGAACTGAGTGCCTTCAAAATTAGTGAGGCAGCTTTACCGGTATGTCTCCAAGTGCAGTGCCTGGCAACAGTGCTTGAAGCAGCTGCAACAAAAGTGTGACACCTCTCAACACCAGATAATTGCACCTGTACCCACCAGATGGCTGTCAGCTTGTGACGTGTGGAAGAGCACTGGGAGCCACTCAAGAATTTTTTCAAGGAGAATTGTTCCTCAAAACCTGACACTTCCTAGGACAGTATCAAGACAGAGCTGAAGGGGTTTATCAGTCGTCGGACGATGAAACTCTACATGTACTTTTTTGTCACCGTCATTGAGGTGAGTGATATTAAATCTGCTTAAATATGCTCTACACACACACACAGAGTCTCTCATTGAATCCACACACAGCTTGGGATAATGTAATTTATTTTTAAGGAATATGGCCGTTTCACCCATCAACCAGTTTGCTCACCCGATGGTTGGTTTCGCCCACTTGCCTAAGTCATTTCGTCCACTCCCGTAAGTCCTTTTGCCCAGTTGTTTAAGTCATTTCACCCACTCGTGTCGTAAGTCAGTTCGCTCACCTTAATATGTACGCAGTAAGTCAGTTTGCACAAGACAATCAGCTTAGTTATTCTCACTATCCCTCCCTCTCTCTCACACACACTATTGTCCACTGCTGTTGAAGACATGCTCAGATTTGCTGACCTTTGGGGAGTCATGGCCGTTAGTCCCTTCAAATCGGAAGAGTGTTAACCTCTGTCTTACCCAAACAGCCCGTGTGAGAAAGAGAGAGAGAGAGGTCGCTAGCTGACAGTCACTTTATTGTGACATAACAAACTGTGTAACAAATGACATGGCAACACCTTGATTGTAAGCTTCATTTCTTTCAAAGGGTACCCACCTGCTGACATGTTGCTGGAGACCTGCTGCAGACCTGCAAGTCAGCAACCAAAATGTTCCTGCAGTAGTCCTTTTTTTGAAGCTATGTACAGTGTGTGTGCAATTTGTAAATAAAATATTGGTGAAACAGTGCCTGTTGTTGAGTTTGGGGAAAAAATCTTACTGATAAAATTTGGATTGTACTGGCAAATTTTCACACTGCGAAGTACTGAAGGGGGTTGGCACCTCTGCTGATTAAAGAGCTAAGCGAGATTCTGAAATTGAGACTTTCATTATATACACTTTTTGTGCCTTGCTTTTTAATGTTTAAAAAGGTGTCAACCGCAATACTCAGTATCGTCTGGAGTCGTCAGGCCTGATGGTTTTCAGCATAGACCCTAAAAGTGGAATCATCAGCCTGGTTAGAACCCTGGACCGTGAGCAGAACCCTGAGTACAACATCACCGTCATTGCTTACAATGAGGTTGGTGAACATCATGTGTGAACAGAGCAGTTATGTCAGATGCTTTCAAGTAGCGCACACAGCTACACAGCACAGTCATGCTGTGGAATGTGCATGAACTGAGAAATGTTTGTTGAAGTATATCACTAGCAGTGTGATCCCACACCTCAAACTATGAAACTCTAAAGATATGTGGTGCAGTGTGTCAACCCTGTACAGAATTGAGATTTAACCATACTGAAAAGCTGATAAACTTCTCTTTTTATGTCAGTGCCCCCCCCCCCAAAAAAAAAATAGAACACTCACCTGAGATCATCTATTTCAGATTTCGCCAGAGCTGTCTGCAACTTCGGTTTTGCGAGTGGTGGTTCTGGATGTCAATGACAATCCCCCCACGTTCGAACGTACTAGCTACTATGCGTCTATCAGTGAGGCAGCGACCGTGGGCACGGAGGTGGTGCGTGTGTGGGCAACAAGTCTCGACATTGGCGCCAATGCTGCCATCACTTACTCCATTGTCGCTGGAAACCAGCAGGGGAAGTTCAGCATTGGAGCAGAGGATGGTATGGTGGTGATTGCTTTGTGGATGTTCAGGGGCGGATTGTGGTGGAGGGGGGGAGGAGCCCATCTCCTCTTCTCCCCCCCCCAGCATAGCAAAAAAACAAAACAACAGAAACAAAAGAGAGGAATTTATTTGGGGGTTTACAGTATTCTTTAAGCAAGATGCCATATTTTGGGTTCTTGTCGGCAATTACAATTGGCCAGGTTACAATCAACCAGTCCTTACTGCCCTTCAGGTGTATACTGATTTTCATTTTCTTCGCCCCGACCCCCTCCCTCCAAGAGAACCATGGTCCGCCCCTGATGTTGTATTGTGATGATTGATTTGTGGGTGGTGTGCTATGCTGATTGTTTCGTAGGTAGTTTGTTGTGGTAATTGTATTATGGTTAGTGTGTTGTGATTGTTGTGTGGGCAGTGTATTGTGATTGTTTTAGGGGCAGTGTATTGTGGTGATTAGTTATTAGGTCGTGTGTTGTGAAGATTGTTTCATGGTTATTGTATTAACTAACACGTATCTTCCACACTTGTAACACAGTGTGTAATTATGCTCTTGATCAGAAACCTGTTAGAGGAGCTTATTAATCCACCTACAGTACATTTCTTTCTTGGTGGTGAAGCGAAGTTCATTTGTCATCCACTGGACCATCTGTACTAACAGGTATCCTGAAAGTCGTGGAGCCTCTAGACCATGAACTGGCTCGAGAATACTTCTTGACAATTTTGGCCCGTGACCATGGCTCACCTCCACTCAGCAACACTGCCATTGTCAGCATCAACATCACTGATGTGAATGATAACCCCCCTCGCTTTAGTCAGGACGCATACTCCACTGTGGTCAATGAGATAGTTGCAGAAGGAACAGAGGTCTTCAAAGTAAGATAGCAGCCATTTTGAAGAAGAGAAGTGCTGTGTTTTTGTTTATTTCCCTTCAGAGTATCATTAACACAGTCTGTTTATGGTATTTAACAGAAAACGTTTTTATTGTTCCTTACGGTAATGTGCATGACAATCAGATGATTAAACTTCCTGCTTATTGCTCCCACAAAAACTTGTGTTTCTTACAGGACTACAGTTTAAGTTAGAATGCTTTGCTAACATTAGAACTGACAGTCAGTTTAAAAACATTCTGATTTATTCCATCATGTCATCAGTAGTTTTAATGCTGCAATGTTATGTTTATTTTTTAACATTTGTTTCCCTGAGTCCGGAGTCAACCATTGCAAGTGCACTTTTTCCCAAAATTTTACTGTTCCAGGTAATGGCCACCGATGCTGATGGACTTGCCAATTCCATTATCACTTACAGCATTATTGATGGCAACCCTGCAGGCAACTTTGTCATTGGACCCAAGGATGGTATCATTCAGATCTCATCTCCACTTGACAGAGAAAAGGCATGTGATTCGCTCGACTATTTACTGACACTGTTTTTAAGGACCCACCCGAGCAGTTAATGCTATTTTCCGATGACTAGATTAGGTCATTATACCATAGTTGTTCCCAAAATTTGAATAAAAATCATCCTTCCATTCACAAAACGTAAGTTTTTAATCATTAGCATTCTCACCTGGTCGCAAAATCTTCGGGTAAAAAATGTGACATTTTATTAATGTCTTTTTACCACATAGTCCAAGCTGTCCCATTGACTGATATATCCGTCTCAACATCTGTCCCATTGTTTGAAATCTTGATGATGTAAATGTATCATGTTCCAATGGGAAGTGGGAGGTGAGCTTCTGGTTGTCTGCAAAGAAGATCTTGGAAGTCAAATTATCTCACACCAGGCAAAATGGAAAACAGTAAAAAGCAACACGGCCTCTCTTCGGCGGTCAGGTGATGTAATGTTTTGCTCCACAGGTGGATCATTACACCCTGGTAATCCAGGCAAGAGACTCAGGTCAGCCTGTGCTGTACACCACTGCCGTGATCAACATCGCTATTGAAGATGCAAATGACAATCCACCTCGTTTCCAAAATGCCACGTACGCAGCTCAGGTCCAGGTAGGATGGCTGTTGTCATAACAAAAGCATGCGTGTGTTTGAGCGCACATGCAAACTAGGAAGGGAGTGAGGAAGTGTAGGTTTTTTGGGTCTACCAGCAAAGTGTGCAGATTTTTGTCTGTGGTTGAGTTAAATGGGTGTTTTGGGTCTACCAGCACAGCCTGCAGATTTTTGTCTGTGGTCGAGTTAAATGGGTGCTACCTAATACTCGTGTCCAAAACAACCAGTACAGCTGACTGATGGTGAGGGTTTGGAGGTGCAATTGTGCTGCAGTCATGCAAACAGATGCTGCATGGTGTTGCTATGGACACATGTATGGTGTTCAAAAGAATTGAAAGACCAGCTACACTTTGACAACCAGGTCACATACGTGGGTAATTTTTAAGAACACAATATCCAACCCCATACATTTGGATGGAACAGTGAACGCCACTGTGCATGAAAATCAGTGCTGGTGTATTCATGCACACCAGAGGAGGCGGCATGGCAGGGAATCTTGCTTGTCACAATGAAAACAGCCCATTAAATGTGTTGTTGGTTGTCACAGTGAAGAATAAGGTACATGGCGGATTTATTATAACTAAGGTTTTATTTTTTGGCATCACATAACACATGCAGGTTTCACTGGTCTTTCAATTTTTTTGAGCAGTATATTGGACTGAAAGAAATCAAATCTGATTGGAATGGAATCTACAGTTTTATCCCGTCTCAGTTGGATCCTTTTGATAAGATATTTTGTATTTTAATTCCTTGTTCAGAAGTGCAGAACACTGTCTCTCCCACAAAGAATGTTCTGCTGCACATATCTTTTAAAAACTATTTTTGATAACTTTATAGTCTACTTGTAAAGATGATAAAAGCTAGTACTTTTAAAAATGCTATGTTTTTTGCATTATGTCAAATAATTTAACATCAAGGGACATACGTTTAAAAGTCAGAAGGCCAATATTGCCTCTAACAGTCTGGTTTACTGTGCTTTCTGTGGCTCAGAGAGTGTACTTAATGGGAGTAAGTATGTTTCATGGATCACCTTGTCACATGTTGGTCTTGAAGAATGTGGCATGGCAGCCCGACTATTACACGTCTCTCAGTGTCTTTTGATGTGTTTGATTGCATTCCATACCATATCTCTATCAAAGACTTTCATTAACAGGGCATCCTCAAGGGCACTGCTGTGGATTTATTTATTAATGTCTATTTTTACATGTACGTGTGGCTTTCTTTCCCAGCTACCGTCACTAGGTACATACAAACTACAGATTGAAGCCCCTCCCTTACTACCATTGGATTTGTTGTTGGCATCGCTTTCCTGCAATTTCTTTTGGGCTTTGTGGTTTTCGCTTGTTTTCCATTTTTGGTGTATCTGTGTTAATTTTACCTTGCAGCATATGTTGACACAAGGAGAGAAAAGTCTTGGTGGATTAGGCTGCTAAGTTTCTTGGTTTGTGTTTAGTGCATGTAGAGGGGCAGAAAGCAGGCACTGAGTCTCTTTTCGTTTGGCCGTGATGCTGTAACCGTTTCTTCCTTGCCATTAAGTGTTAAAAACTTCTCTTGCAAAACTTGTTTTCCTACAAGCATTTTATTAAAAAGAGACGAATTAATGAAGATTTATATGTGGTTGGCTGTTATCATCATCATCATTATCATCTTTGCCACTTTCTCTGTAGCCACTTGTATTGTTGTTCTTTGTCTGTGGTGCTGGTTTATCACTAGAATAAATGAGGCAAATAAGTTTTTTCCCACCTTTTTCCTCTTGCTGATACTGAGGTAGCTTTCAGCGCCCAAGTCTATGCTGTCAGGTTTCCATGATTCAGGTGCTAATGTTAGAGTGGTCATGGGTGACACTGAGCCGTCAGACATGTTGCAGTTGTCAGCATGTCGTCTGTTTTGCATCCAGCCTGGAGACTCTCAAAAAGTGCACTGAGGGTTTGTGGTCATTCTAGGAATCATGTTGAATATGTTCAAGGGATGAAATTCATTAGCTGTCCATGGCAGTGATTTCCTTTTGTGTGTCAAGGTAGCACAGAATTTGTGAGACCTCATTTCTGACTTCAAAATATACATTCCTTAGTTGGTGCCTTGGGGGTTGGGGCATGGTGTCAGTTCCCATCCCTCCACTCCCAATTTAAAAGTCCTTTCATCACGTGTATGAGGTGTGCTGCATGCAGCCACCATAAAAGGCAAGGCATGTCACAAGCTGCATGCTTGGCATAACACTTTCAAAAAGTTATCAGCACTGAATATCAGCACTGAATGTTCACCCCAGGGTCTGCACTCCGCATGCATCCAGTAGACAATGCTGTCAGAGTTGATAGCTTAGAGAACACCGATGTTTTTCTCTGCTTTGTCACAGTAGTCTGCACTATATCTGAGGTGGAAAACAATTCATAATCCAAGTCCATACGGATCTAAAGAAGAAAAACTCATTGCTTGTCTGGTATTTGTAAAACTGAACATGCATGGTTGTGCTTAGGTGTGGATCTGCGTATCAGTATTCGTATTTCTTGGTGTACATATTTATGTTTTTGCGTGTGCTTGCAGTTTTCAATGCAGTTTTCTATTTAACTAATTCTTGAATTTGTCAGATAGAATTTACAATATTTTCTTCCAAATTATTTTTAGTATGACATCATTATGACATCTAAACCAGTATAAAATTGGTGTTTGTTGCTAGTATTCTCATAACTCAGAGATGATTAGTGCTGAACATAAAGTTATATGCTGCACAAAGTTATTTAAAAATGAGTAGTTACAGCAAGGTGTGTTGGATTTCTCTGATGGTTATTAACTGCTACAAGACTTGTTTGTGTTGATTGATTTGTTGAGGAGATGGGCTTGAGGGGAGCATTTAGTAAATGACAAAAGAAGTCTAGTGTTGTCTTGCAGGTCAGACACATAGGATAGCCATGTGAATTTCCTATGCATCTATAAGCTCAGTTTCTTCCCCCCCCCCCCAGCACCAACCACCACCATGTGTTCTTTTCCCAAGCAGCCTTCATTTGTCAGAAATTATAAACTTTAACACATCCCAGCTCCCCATCTTCCACCAACCCTACCCTAGAACCCAACCGTCCAATTCCTCCCACCCCCCCCACCCACACACACACACACACACAATGAGAGACCTTCACATGCTAGCTGTTTTCTGAACCTTTCATTTCTGAAAGATGGCTCAACATTTTGAGTTATTCATGAGGCTTCAAAAGATTACAAACCTGTAAACAGGATTTATCTAGACATTGTGATGTGAAAATTTTCTACAGCTGAACACCTAAGTCAGTCAGTTACGATGATGACCAGAGTAAATCCAACGGCATTAATTTTGTTTTCAGGAAGGACGTCGCACTGGCATCCAGATTCTCAGGTTTACAGTCACTGACTCTGACACAGAAGTCAATGGGCCACCGTTCTCTTTTGACATCATTTCTGGCAACAGCGATGGAGCTTTTCATGTGGATAACAATGGAGTGCTGTCAACGGCAGGCAAACTGTCAAAGAATGTGAGGAATTAAGGATCTATTGAATACTTCTTGTGGATGTTGGAGAGCAAAGGGTTCTTGCGTGATTTATTGAAAGACACTTTCCCAAGGCTATTTTGCTGAATGGGTGATTCACCTACAGACCATTTGCTGAATGGATGGCCTGTCAAATCGACAACTGGTTGATCAGATCACCAAGTACATGCATGCACCCACACAATGACAAATGCATGAATACATGGCATGAACGCACACACATCGATATACAGACACTCATGCTTGCTTGCATCTTGATACCCCCCATGTTACGACCATGTTTTAAGGTTGTCCAGTGTCAGTTAACAGTTATAGGACTCTGTTTTAGTGCATCAGATGTTAGAAAATGCATGCCACTCATGAGTGGGTATGATTGATCGACCTGAGAATTGCAGACAGAACTTGTTGAATCAAAGATTAGCCATTTTTTGATCAATTTGATGTGATAGTGAAGTAGGACCTTTCACCCTGTTAATGCATGAAAATGTGCATTGTCCAGTTGGTGAATCCTCTGTAGCCAAACAGTCCATTTGACTAAAACTCTTTCAGCAAATGATGTCCCCATCAAATACATTGGTGTGTCATGGGATCCTGTGTTTGTGAGTGCAGAGGAATATGATTTCTCACGTGTCCAGGGCCCCAATAAACATAAATATTGCAATGTTAATGTCAGCATAAAGGACACTAAAGAGAAAATGATGCGTTGACATATTCATTTTTGTTTTGTTTGGTATGGGATGTGATTTCTTTGCAGCCAGCACTAAGCAGAAAAAAATTAGGATTGTGCTGAAGCCAGTTATTGTGAGTTCTTGCAGCTGTGGTTGTTTTAAAACATTGCTGAATTTAATTTATTTTCTTTTTGTCTTGTTTCAATTGCATGGGTCTTTTTTTCTGTTTTTCCAGGTCAGAGAGAATTATGAGCTGATACTGCGAGTGTTTGACAGTGGAACCCCACCACTGCACTCTGATACACAGGTCTCTCTTCGTGTTGTTGACGACAGTTTGTGGCCACCCGAGGTGCGAAACTTGTCCATTCACATCAGTTCATGCATGGACTACTTCCCCGGGGGTGTTATTGGCCAGATTGAGGCTCGTGACCGTGACCCTTATGACTCTTTGTCATTCAACATTATGTCGCCCAATCGCCACTTGTTTGATGTGCATCGTGATGATGGTCGTCTGATTGCCTTGACGGGACTGGATGAGGGAGAGTATCTGGTGAACATCAGTGTCACTGACCAGAAGTTCACTCGATATGGACAGGTAATTTTTGGCAGTTCATGAACTGGAATAGAAGAACAAAAGAAAAGCAACAACAAAACATTCTGGTTGTAGTGTTGGTGTACAACTGATTTTTCAGTTTTTGTAATACTAAAACTTTTTAAAAATGGCCTTTAAGTGTGACATTTGAAAAGACGTGTTTTCTATTTTATTGCTTTGCTTTCTGTGTGCAATTTTTCAGGTTCTAGTAACAGTGGTGTGCATGTCCAAAGAGATAATTGACAATGCCATCACTATCCAGTTTGCCAACATGATCCCAGAGCAGTTCTATGCTACTTACAAGAAGGATTTTCAGCTTTTCCTCAAGCAGAAGCTCAATGTGCGCCTCAACGACGTTGAGATCATCAATGTTCAGCCATCTGCTGAGACCATCCGTACAAGTAACAGCAACAGACCTCGACGCACAGCACCAGAAAATGACCTGGATGTTCTGTTCGCTGTTCTAAAATCTCCAGACCGATTTTTCAACAGGAAGTCCTTGAAGAGAAGAATCCTGAAGCTTGTTGAGGAAATGGAGTCAACGCTGGCAGTGCACGTGCTGCGGGTTTTCAGCGATGTGTGCACACGTACGACGTGTGAGGCTGGGACATGCGTAGGAAGTGTTGTGTTTGATGACAGCGCTCTTGTGCCAGTGGTGGTGAATGGTGAAAGTTTTGTATCTGCCCGCCACTACTACACTCACCAGTGTGTCTGCCTTGGAGGTTGGTTGATTTCCCAGAAATTCATGTAACTCCAACAAAGATACTGGCAGCGCTCAAACATAGCTGTATGCAGACGCATATGCCCAAGGGAGCTTACCGTACCCAAACACGTAGCAAAGAGAGGGCCAAAAGAAAGGAACTTGGCAGATCCTCAAAAAAGATCTGCCATCTCTTTCTTTATAACGGCGCTTTTCTTCACACAGCTAACCCTTGTGTGTTGACAACTAGGATTCAAAGACGAACACAACATAGGACGAATACATGAAATCCTCAAGATCCTCCTAGTTGTCAACACACGCTTAGTGAGCGGGCTGACTTCATTAACATGGATTCTCTGTATGCACACGTTGTGCACCGAGGGTTAGCTGTGTGAAGAATAGCGTGTTATAAAGAAAGGGATGGGAGATCTTTTTTGAGGATCTGCCAAGTTCCTTTCTTTCGGCCCTCTCTTTGCTACGTGTTTGGGTACGGTAAGCTCCCTTGGGCACATGCATCTGCACACGGCTATGTTTGAGCACTGCCAGTATCTTTGTTGGAGTTATCTTTCGATAATTTAAACGCTCTGTCCTCATTTGTTCTTTAGAAATTCATGTATCCGACTGTTGGCTAAAGATCTCGGCCAATTAGGGAGGGATAGGGGTGGAGGAGCACATTTGGGAGGCATGCATGGATGTTTGGTTGATCTAGTTTTTGTTTGAATCATACCCTGAAGACTGCTGGCAAGGCAATTTGAAATCTTGTCCTGCCATTGAATAAATGTGAGAGAAGCATTTAGATGAAAGGAAGTGCTTTGAGCATATCCCTCGTAACCTTTTTCTTTGTCTTCCCCGTCGCAGCTGACGACTGCCAAGCTGGACCTTGTGGGGATGCATTTTGTCAGCCATATGAAGTCTGCGGGAAAGATGTGTTTGGGGATCCGGACTGCCAGTGCCCTGAGGGTCGCAGTGGACCTCAGTGTCAAAACACAGTTCCTCTGTGTTCCGGCAGCAAGTGCCCAGTTGGTCAGTTGGCAAGATGTTTTTGTCAGAAATCTGTATGTGTGGCCGTGAGTGGTATCTTGTTAGGTTGACATGCATACTATGGGAACATTGTCAGGGGGACATACGTACTACACAGCTCGCTCATAGGATTTGTGACCTTGGAAAAAAGCTGTGGCATGGCTTTGTATTGAGATGCCAAAGAATTTTCAAGGACACAAAAATAAAACAAAATAATATAATAATATTTAATCTTTTTTTCAGAGAGACCCTTGACTTTCTCTGGTAAAAGCTATGCCAAGTGGATTCTTGGGTATCCTACCCTGAAACGCTTGTCTCTCTCATTGCGAATTCGAACCCGCCAGTCTTCGTCTGTCTTGATGTACGCCAAGGGACAAGTGGACTACAGCATCCTTGGTGTGAGTTGCTTTCTATTTATTAAACTGGCATGAAAAACTAAATCTTACAGGAATCTGACTTTGCTTTTGCAAGGATGCTGGTCCAGAGTAGGTATGACTGCAGGTATTGTCATCTTTCTTGACTAGATTGAAGATGGGAGCCTTGTCTACCGCTTCAATTGTGGAAGCGGTGAAGGCCAGGTGTGGGTGCCAGTGGACTTGAGCGATGGTCAGTGGCATAGCATTTCTCTGGAGCGCGTGGGGCGGCAGGCAGAAATCATCTTGGACGGAGCTTACACAGCCATGGGCCAGGCACCAGGTGTGCATGATAGCCTGAACCTGGACTCGG
>SMGT01013361.1:342996-374259 GCA_004794575.1 Lanistes nyassanus
GCTAAACATTAAGGCCCCCCCCCCCCCCTTCATTTAAAAAAAATTTCTTAAATACTTTTTAACAAAATGGTTGTGTTTTTTCCAATGACACAACAGGGCTTGTTTGAGTTAAATTAGACTCTGCAGGAGTCTCTAATTTATGTGGAGTTTAAGAGATCACAGTTTGACATGGGCTTGCCAGAGATCTCAGATGCAGAAAGTTCCAGGCATGTCTGGCATGATTTTTGCAAACATCATGGCGCAAGAATCATCATCTTGCTATGGCAGAGGCAGAGAACTTTCCTGGTGCACAATATCGAACAGAGTCCATGCATGAGAATTGTCTTCTCCTGAAATTTATGAATTAATCACTGCATTGAACTAGACATTGTGTAATAAACTGAGACTGAGAAGTTTGTCTATGACAGATGTAGTTATCTTTGTCACTTCAGAGCTCTGTTTCAAATCACCATCCATTCTCCGACCTTCATTTCCTCCTGACTTGGATTTTCATTATGGTTCAGAGAAATGTTATTTAAACTGATTTCAGTGTTGGTTCCTACTAAAGTTTGCTTTAAATTCATATGTTGCACACAGGCAGATTTTTTTTTTTTTTTTTTTTTTTTTTTTTTTTTTTTTTTTTTTTTTTTAGTGTGATCCTGAACACGTTTTTGTCATATAGATTATGCCTGGTTTACAGCACTGGCACTGTGTTCTGTTTATAAAATTCTTGTGCATTCGTGAAGGACAGAAAAGGCTGTGTAGTTGTGTGGGTGAATTTTGTAACAAACTTCAATTTTAGTGTCAGTTGCCATGAATGCTTGATTTCTCAGGTGAAGTTATGTGCTTTCAGTTTACAAATATTTGTTGATTAAACCTCATTTAGTCATAAACGTGCAGGGGCTTGCAGTGGATTGTTGTTAAGTCAGATTTTAGGGACTGACTTGTTAATGGTGACCAGACCAAGTTGTGTTTGTTTCACAAGTTGTGAGCCATAATTCAAATTGTGATCATGTTGCACCGCAAAGACACAGTACCTCAAATTAGACCACAGTAAATTGTTTCAAGTGGGAAGGCCTGGCAGGATAGTGGTTTACCTCTGCACACTGAAATTTTGCTTCAGAAACTGGAGTTGAATTAAGGACCTTGGATACAACAGTTCATTTTAGGTTAAGAACTTGCTGCCCACTCTGCCCTCAACTGGATGTATTTTCTGTAAAAAGCTAATGTAAGCTAACACACTTGATGCATATGCCCATAAACTATTTTCTTCGTGCATTGCAAATCTGAGGCAAAGTCTACCAGTATAGTTGTGAAATCTTAGCATTGTTAAAGAATCCTGTGCATCGAAAAATATAAGATTGCATTAAGAGTGGAGAAAAAATTTAAAATCAAAACAAGAGAATTCGGGATTTAGTCAGTAAGATCTGGCTCAAGCTGACAAGTTTTCAAACCATGTACATGAATGTACATTTTTTCCAGCATTTTTCCCCATGTCTTTCTAAAGATTTCATCTCTGCTGAAATCCCACTCGTGGGTTCTGTTTCCTTTAATTACCCTTTTTTTTCAAACCTGGCTGAATTTTGTTGAGAGCTGTAGATAAAAGTGTTTTTAATCAAAATCCCACTTTCATTTAGAAATATTTTTATGGTTTTATCCTTGTAAAGATGAGCAGTTTGGGGAGGATAACATGTCTTTGGAGAATTAGAGTGTGGATGAGCAGGGTTTTTTTAAGAGCTGCAGTAATAGCCTGTATGTGCAATGCCAGAGAAAAGTAGGCCAAGATAAGTTCTGTCAGTTTACATGTCTAGGACTAGCTTGTAAAGGAAGTGGAGCTGAGAAATACCATGTGACTGAAACATTTTCATGGCTTGTTACAAGCTACTCCATTTATAAATACTTGTAGAAAGTTCTTGATCAGCAGACCTGCTACATTTTGTCGTATTTAATGTTGCTTCCAGCAACATGGAAACATTGCTGCTTTTTTATTGTCTTTAGGGCTACCTTGGCTGTTTTGCTTTTTTTGGGATCCTTTGGAAGTTCAATCAGAGGTTACGGTGAGATGATGTGATGATTTAAGCCAGGGTTCAGCTGATTGTGTTGATCTCAGTGCTACTTACCATCAAACATTTTGGGGATCTTTGGTTGTGACAAGTCCATTGTACTTATCTATGTTTGTGATAAATGTCTTTTTGAAAACTAAACATAACTTTTCTATACATGGCTCCCCCACCCCATCTCCAGCAACCATGAGTTGTTTTTTCCATCACTAAAGGAAGCAACCACCTCATTTACCCCTTTCAACACAAAGGGACATCCACAAAGGGGTTATCAGCTTCTAAAAGAATCTGTTACATTAAAATGTTCAGCAAACGTTATTTTAAATGGTATATGCCTTTAAAATGTCCAAGGTTACACTTGTTATTTTAAAACAAAGATATCTACAAGGTACAGACATGTGATATGTTACCTCTCATAGTCAAGTCAGCTCACAAAACTAGAAGCTGTCAAGGAAAATAAATTTAATTGAATATGTTGTACATAGTTTTTGATCTATAATCTAATTTAAATTTGTTTTATAGTAAATTGTAGGACAGAAGGGGTTTTTTTTTTTTTGCTAAAGTGCAAATTATATGTGGCAAATACAAAAAAAACATTCAGTAGAGGAAAACGTCTCATAAGCATCTATTTACTGAAATATTTCAGGCATGCCTTGCACACTTTCTGATATTAACCAAGTGCCAGACCAAAGGACTGACTTGTTGTGTACAAGGGTCTGTATTTTTAAAAGTAGAGCATCTGTGATTAATTTTAAAGATCACACAGTGCAGTACTTTGTAGACTGCACTGGAAAGAATATATTTTTGGTTTATCTG
This sequence comes from Lanistes nyassanus, assembly GCA_004794575.1. NCBI lineage: Eukaryota > Metazoa > Mollusca > Gastropoda > Architaenioglossa > Ampullariidae > Lanistes > Lanistes nyassanus. The sequence continues at coordinate 345,852 of SMGT01013361.1, forward strand.
TTTATTTGTGCTTTGGCATGCAAGGTAGTTATGTCCACAGCTTTTGGAGTGAGTGGCGAAGTGACGCCCTGTGGTCTTAAAGGTTCCTTTCAGAACCAGTCGGCACAAGTATCAGATAACTCTGTATCTTACACTCTGTATATGTCGCTAACAATTTTACAGAAGATGTCAAGTTCTGCCAACCAGTTACATGGTGGGGCTAATTTTGTAAATGTTTGATTCACCTAGATTGTATTATTTAAACCAAATATTTATTAAATCATAAATGGTATATTTGAACAAAAATAGAATGGTTCGCATAGCTTGGTTAGTGTTTTAATACAACAGATTTGAACAAGATGAAAATTTCCATAATAACGATACAATAACATCTACATTGAGTAGCTTAAACTAGAAAAAAAATGTACAAAACTGTCAGAAAGAGTTCATTTCAGTTTGCTGATCATTGAATATGTATGATAAGTCTTTTGAAAGTTTTAGAATGATTGGTGTGGATGAATAGGATGCAGTGATATGTTGATATTTTTCATGGAATCTACATGTACACATAGTTGTGTAGTATGTGGTACACTGAATGACGAAAAGGTTATTTTTGTGTGTGTTATGAAGAAGAAAGGGCATTTAAATCTAGCTCAGCATGGGTTATCCCAATGAAATGAATTATATGGTTGGTACATTCGTACATTTGATATTGTGATTAAATTTATTGAAACTGTCACAGATTCATGCTTCATGCTTTATTGCTGATATATGATCGTAAGTGTACATAATATTATAACTGTACATATCTGTGATGTGATCATTATGGGTTTTTTTTCCCAAGATCTCTTTCCTGGCCTTTTGTTGCTGACTGAGGGGGTATTTTGTTGCATATCAGGACGGTGTTGCTTAGACACAGTTTACGTTCTGCCACACGGGGGACTGCTGGCGCAACACAGGCCTCAGTCCCACCCACTCACATTATACTGACACCGGGCCAACCAGTCCTAGTAGTGTTCCCTATAGTGCCAGTCCAGCAGGGCAGCTACTAGATTGCCAATTTTTAAGTCTTATGTATGACTCGGCCGGGATGCGAACCACCGACCTCCCGCCTTAACCACTAGACCACCGAGGCGGTCGTCTGAGAGGGAATCTTTCTTGAAGCAAAGTTATGTGACAAAACTACAACAATGTACTAACAAAAAAGGTGGGTGGGGGTGGAAGAAGAAGAAGAAGAGGCGCGGAATACAGCTGTCGAAGCTTGCAGTCTTGCCAGTACGTGGTCTTGCCAGATCGTTTCGTGGTTTACATCGGGGAGTTATTACAATGATAACGATGACGCGCGGGGTGATTAAAGGGCGGTTGGTAGCGCGGTCGTTAACGTTTGTCCAAAGTCTTTGCTTTGTCTTGCAACGAAGAAAGTGAAGTCGGTGCACGATCCGTTGACTTGGATGTAGCTGGAGACAGGTGTTTCTGTTTTGTTGCACCTATTTTCAGAATGACCATCAAGGGTTCTCTCAGACTCCCTAACCCTCCCCACTTCTCTTTTAAATCAGTTCATGTCGCTTTCCTCCCACAGTCCGAATTCCGTCCTAGGGTCAAGCGCACTTTAATTAAATTCCTTCCAAATCAGCCAGCCAGGCAGCCAGCCAGACCAAATCACTCGCCAACCCACTATACACGAGCAGCTTGTCCGCATGCGGAAGATGAATTCGCGGGGTTTCATACAGCCGACTATCTTAGCAGTACAAGCGCTGAGGACTTATGGGCAGGAGGGGGTAAAAATCGACTGTCACAACTCCAGAAGACTTGGATGGCGATACTTTTCGACAGGTTAGGGGTGATTCACCGCTCCTGCGAAATACGAACAGCAGCTGTAAGGAGGACATAGGTTTCTTCTGACTTTTAACAATATAGATGTTCAGCGAGTGTTCTTTCCCTAAAGAAAGCGCCGACTTAACCCTGTGAGGGCTGGTTTGGGGACATCGACAGCATTGTGGACGGCAATGACATCTGTGTACAAAAAGAAAATACCCTGACTTACATTTCTGGCTAGGTAATTTGAATACTCAACAGCAAAGATTCCTAGCAGTGTACAGAAGTTTTAGTCGGAGTATTGGGTGGTACATCCAAGCAAACGCTGTTGGCTGCAAAGCAGTTACCTAATTATGTACAAGTAAGCCGTCTCCTTTTTATTGTTTTTATGTTTTCCATAGAAGAGAATGGCGTGCATTTACCAAGAATTAAAACAAGCCAATTGGTACACACGAGTAAAATCTTTCACTTTAGAGGACTTTAAGACTTTAAAACACAGCAATCGACACGCGTTTTCTTGAATGAGGAAAAAGAAAAGAGAATGAGAATGTGTTTCTAACACCGTTACACTTTCTACTGGAAGACGGAAGACAATAAGTCTTGGGTCCATTAAAAGGTTTAGCAACTTTATGTTAGGTAAGTGTAGTGTGTCAATTCTGGCTTACTGATGTCATAGATAAAGGCACCTTGAGCATAACAAGGTGCGGGTTCTTGATGTTTGTTTCTGTCGTGGTGTAAGCTAACATTATCAGTTCAGAAAGTCAGGGTTAGTTTGCCAAGCAACCTTCATAACTCTCTCTCTCTCTCTCACTCAGTCATTCACCACACAGAAGCTGAGAGGTGTTTTTGTTGGTCCACTGACTGTAACCCTAGAACTGACCGTGAACTACTGCTGACCACAGACGCCCATAGTGGGCGTAGCGAAGGTCAGTGGAAGGTCGCTGGCTTTATTTTCTCAACCAGGGCTCCTCGTCTACTCGCTTATTTTTTTTTATCACTAAAGCGAGTTTTTGCCTTCCAATTCAGGCTTTAACAAAAAGCTAGATACCAAAAATCTTAACAAGAAAAACTGAATTTTGAAGTGTTACTTCCACTTTGAGAAAGCTAGGGCGAGAGTTACTGGTCCAAGTCGACTGAGAAATTTCCCTCGCGTGTAACAATGGTAGCAGTGTGAAGATACACACAAGCAGTGCGTCTTGCACATAATCTATGCCATACTTCCCGCTTCGCCTTTTATCATCGCAGCTTGTAACATGTCCTCCACAGGTATCTGAAGTCTTGCCAGATCTCGCAGCTTTAGTGAAGAATTGGCACAGAAGCTAAATTTCCAGCGGTGCGCCTAGCTGCTGGCGTATTCGCGATTTTTGCGTAACACGTCGAGAGTCAGCGCACCACAGATACATTTTGTTCGTGAGTGGGGAAAAGGAAGGAACTGTCTGATGTTTCACTGCCACAAAATTTGAGAAATGAAACACCTTCCCTCATTTTCAATGCCTAGCAGTGAGCACAATTAAGTGCTGCTGAGAGCTCGAGTAGGCCCCTATATATTCAAAACGTTATTTTCTGCGTAGCGCTAGAATGTACAGCACCGTCAGCACGTTTATAAAACCTGAAAATGTTGTCATAACTACGTCCTGGCCCCCACTTTCGTATGTCGTAACGAAAAAAAGGGGGCTACACGCATTTTTCTGGTTGATCTAGACATTCGAAGTGAGCAGTAATTTAATTTCGTTTGCTAGCTTGTTAGTATGAACGTCTGCTTCAGAAAGACTTTGAAGACGTTCCGCTCCATGCTTTGTTGTTTAAATACGTATTTGTCAGACGGATCGTTACTAGAGGCAAAAGGGTCGATATCAGCAACATATTAATATCAAAGGCTTTCTCAGACTAAAAACCGTGCAGTGTGTGGGCTGCGCTTAGTTCTAAAAGGAAGGGAAGTAGTTCTTTTTTCTTTTCTGTGATTCTTACCAAGGAGAACAGATATAATTCCGGAAAATCACGATTTCGACATAGAGGGAAAAAAGGCTAGGAAATTCTTGTTTATGAGAAATATTTAATTAAAAAACAAAACAACAAAACCCCACAAACCAAGCAAATAAACAAACGCAGGACCGACTCAGAGATAGACCTGTTTGTCCTTGGAGCAGCACTGTCATCAAGCCGATCAAACAAGCATTTGTACAACAAGTTTCCTCCCGCATCAGATATCATTAGATTCTGTTTGGTCCTAGTTGTAAAGACTTCCACAAAATTTCCACTTGTATTTAGGGTGTCAGGTTCCTGTTCTCTCTCTCTTTCTCTCTGCCTGTTCTCTCTCTCTCTCTCTCTGATTATATGCACATACGCACGCACACGCGCGCCGTTAAATAAGCTTCAGTCGACGAAATTTTGCTTCGAAGAAACGCTGCTTGCCTGTACGGGGAGTCTACCGGTATAAAATACCCGTTTAGAGGTATGAAATACTGGTATGGCCAGTATACAGCCGGTATGGTCAGTATAAAATAGCAGTTATGGCAGTGAAATGCCGAAGACTGCATACCGAGATTGCTATCCGCACCGGTATAAAAGGTATAAAATACCCGTTTGGAGGTAGACTATAAAATACTGGTATGGCCAGTATAAAATACCGGTATGGCAGTGAAAGTTCTACGTACCGATATGGTTATCTGCACCGATATCAGTACCTCTGTTATCTCTTTGCTGTTTCTCTGTCTCTCTCACGCAGTCAAGCACACACGTGACATGTCCCACGGACACGAAGAGATGTTGCGGGGAGACAGTGTCTTTCAAAACTAACAAAAATATACCAGGCCTGAAGGCGCGACTCAAGAGCTTTCAACGTGCGGTACAGAGTATATTCTAATACTAGTTCAGAGAGATTAAATTTGACCTGGGCGTGACATGTTCTTGTCACTATGTAAGGTCTCAGAAGATCCTTGGTCTCCGGCGAAGCGTGATGGACTGTACAGAAAAAAAAAAACTTTCAAGATACTGGCAGTTGTGAAAAGCTCCGTTCTTCCAGCCACCCACCAGCTGCATCCCTCCCTCCTGCCCCACCCCCACAAGCGTTTGGAGAGAGTCTAACGGCGCAATGCAGACAACTCGGTGAGGTTTTATTAGGGATCAGAAAACGACTGTGTTTTATTTCCATAAGGAGGTCAAGGTGAATTCCTGTAACAATAGCTGCTACGCGATAAACAAGGAGTCGACATTCAGTGACGAAGTCAAGCAACAAGTCATTATAGCGTTGCATGATCACCGGGCCAGGTGACAAAAATACCTGGTGTTGTCGACGTCAGTTTGTTGTGTTGTCTTTAACTTCAAGTTAACTGCAAGACGAAAATGTCCTTTTTATCGGACAACAGGACAGGTGTTTTGAAGCCTATAAATTTTAATTTATGCTTAAGGTTGAAAACAAAATTAAAGGAGTTATGCCGTAGTAAACAGTACTAGCAGCAGGAACATAGTTTTCTGTGTTGTTATTTTATTCAGTTTTTTTGTAAGCCATCAAAATGTTGCACAAATGCAGCCACCTGTTTTGAAGCTGTGCAAATCAAAATGTTGCACACAACCAGGCATATGTTTAGAGCCTGTTTACATCCATGTGTTTGTAGGCTGCTCACGTCAAAATGTTGCACACGGACAATCATATGTTTAGAGGCTATTTACTTCCATGTGTTTGGAGGATGTTCACATCAAAATGTTGCAAACAGCCAGCCATATGTTTAGAGGCTGTTTACATCCATGTGTTTTGAGGCTGTTCAGATGTTGTTGTTTTTTAAATATAACATGGTTTACAGTCGCTACACTTTCAGGTACAAATCATTTACATTTCATTCACATTTCCTCATAGCTTGCTATAGTATACAGACCAACAGGGTTGAACTAATCGAACCGCGTGCATTATAAGTCTCATACCGTTGAAGAATTTATCGATTCGAGACAACAACATTCCACCTGCTAGTCCGCAGCCCTACCAACTGCATGAATGAGGCAACTGCATGAGGCACGTATATAGCACAATGAAGAGGCACGTGTGTAGCATGACTGCGCGTGCATCATTCTGCTATCCAACTGCACGCACATTACTGCGGGGTCGAGATAACTGACAGCAAAATCATTACGTCAAACTTTACTGGTATTCCGGTAAGTACTGCCACTTCTACGAGATACCATAGAGGAATATAGAAAGAAAATCAACACCTTGATCAAGAAACACAGATTTGAAGCATACTCAGTTACCCAGTAATTAAGGTGAAGCTGAAAAAGACCAATCATCAGAAAGAGGCCAGACGACACAAAGCCCGAGCCTGGCGATCTCAAACGTTATCTCCCTGAAACACACTGATTTTGGTTTTTTGTTCCAAGCCAACATGTTTTGAATCGGCCACATGATCTTGTCGCGCTCTCGAGAGGTCAACTGCTTACGGAAGCACTCAAAGTTTGAGGAGCTACCAGCCCATGAACTGCCCCGAGCAAGCTAAAAAGTGGCACTGCACTTGGCCACTATGGGTGCTTATCTGCTGCACGCAGAGCAAAGGTCCATGTAGATATTGTCAGGCTCCATGTGTAAAATGAGTGTGAAAGACGCCAGTTGACATTATCGTTGTTTGACAGACTTCGAGAGAATACACTTCACCGGCCGGGGAGGGGGAAGGCATCACACACGGCAAAGAGTCGCAGGACGTGGTGTGCATCGCGCTGATAATGACGTCATTGAGACGACAGCAAGTGGTGTGCACGCGACAACGCTTATGGTCGACACCCATGCCCTGGGGGTTTCCATTTCACCGAGTACAGTACTTGATCAGTCTATTAGGCGCTCACGATCCTCTGCGCCTGTCCATACATTATTATTATATAGGTAGTTGAACCTCCTTGTGAATCTCCAGTATGGGATGTAACACATTTTAAAATTTTTCTACGTTTACCTCGAGTTTCTTTCGAAAAGTTTAATTGCTTGCGGTGACTATTGAAGACCGCGCAAAATATGGTTTGTGCTATATACATTTCGAGAAATGTTTTTCTTTTTTTATACTTTGGAATAGCATACTACTGAAACTTTGTTAACCGTCAGCTAATCTACGAAAAAACATGTTGCAGCCATGTGTCAAAACTCACGAAAATGCATGGGATGTGATTCAACACGCACGCAGGGACTGATCGGGGCCAGGTGCTCCCTGCCATCAGTGTACCGTCAGAGAGAGAAAATATGTTCAAAATTATGGTTTATCTTTAGAAGCCCTCGGAATCGTTTCAAAATTTAAAAGCGATCGTGTTCGGTCACTCCCCCGGGGCTTAAACGCTCCCGAGACCCTGGCCACAAACGTTTAAGCGCCCCTTCCCCCCCCCCCACCCCCGACACACAAAGTGATCAATCCGTCACTGTACCTGATCAGTACGTGAGACCGTGTCGTCCACAGCCGAGTGTTTCAATCACGACACGAAGTACGAATACAATAATGTTGACTATTTTGCTTGGATCAGCTACGTCTTGTGTATATATGTAGGCTTAGCGCCGTATCAGCCGCACGAATTCCAAGGATCCTGTAAACGGTTCTGCGTGAAGATGCACGGAGAAAAGGAAACTGACTTTAACGGAATGGTATCTCGTATAAGTGGCAGTACTTACCGGAATACCAGTAAATACCAGGACAGTCTTACTGGTACGGGTCTTCGTACTGGTATATACCACAAGGAAAATAATCATGTTAATAATAAATAATCTGTATTAACTAAAATGCAGCTAGTATACGAGAGATTATCGCTTACTGCAAATACAGTTACAATTAATTCGATTGAATGATAACGCATGCGCATGTGTAAGCATAAAATTAGTGGGAAGACGGCAGTCTGCTATGTTAACAGCTGTGGTCAACACGTTCGACCTATTGTTACATTATGTAGAGCGGGTCATCGGCACCACAAATACAGAAGTCCACAAATACTTTGTTTGTAGTTCAGTTCTTTTATTTCTCGTGGTCTGGCTAACCGGCCATTAGGCCTCCTTTCTCCAACATACATCAAAACTACATCCAGACACTGTAGGAATCACGAAACACTAAATCTCAACTTTTTCTCCCGCCATTTTGTCGACCTGCATACCTTCATCAGTCGGTCCCTCTGTCTAACCATGTCCCCATCCATCTATCTATGATACTCTCGTGTCTATCCCCACCAGGGTTTATATACATAACCTAAGTGTTTTATGTCCGATTCCCACGATATGGCACGCATATTGTTATACTATATCAGAACATCCAACTTAACCATGCACCGATTTCAAGCAATCCGAAAACTTCCTGACGACATAACAAAGTTGACTGCAGATGAAGCTGACCCTAAAACAACCTAAAACAACCTTAATTTTGCATTAGCGTGAACAGTCATGGAGTGTTTTCTTCTTTAAAAAAAACATACACTGATCAACCAAGCAGAATTAGAATTACAGACTGATATGAAAGACCAACTCTTACTGCAAACATTATTAACCGATAGCAGCAGTCCAGCAAGAAAGAAACTCTTAAATGAAATCACAGCAAATCCCTGTCACCAACACACGTGAGTAAATAGTTAAGAGTGGATACCGAGACGTTTTAAACACATGTTAAATAATATAAAAGGGTAGGTTATTTATGTAATATAAAAGGGTTCCAGCTTTTTTAAAAGCTCACCAAGGGACTCAGCCAAGTGGCAAACTATAAGACACATCGGCTGCAGTTGTAAACAAACTGAGGGGAAGGAAGTTCAATTCCCGTTTCCGGATTCTTATTAATACGTACCATATCTCAGTATCGAGGTAACACGTACGGCTCTCTTCCGGGGGAAAATAGCACTATATAGATAAATAGTTCCCTCCATTCGAGAGCTCAGTGAACATTTCGTAAGCTTGTTTCGTTTGTTTGTTTGTTTGTTTTCATATAAAATTTGTTTTCATGAGCTCATCGATCCAACAATTGTACATGAAAACTACTTAAGCCACTGACGACGGGCACAATAGCGGACGTTCAGGATATCTCTTCCTATTATTATTTTCCAGCACGTGTATATGTTGTATAATTTGTTGTGTCGTTTTCAATTCTACAGCCAATATATACTGTACATCTGGTACGGCAGTAAAATACCGTTCTGCGTATACCCACCTCTAGCATCTCGATCGGCGTGGGGGACTCGATCCATTTGGCTGAAAAATTCCCCAAAACACACTCGTAGCGCAGCGCTGGTAAAATGGTGGACGGTACGTACCATATCTCAGTTAAGCAACGAAGATGGCTTTTTGGAATCGTCAAATTAAAAAAATTATTTTATTGAGGATCGAAAATTCGATTTTCGACTCGAATCATGATTCGTTTTACCATGACTGTTGTTGTCTTATATATATATATATACTGCTGCCTGTGGATGCAACGTTCATAACTCAAATACAACGAAAATGGGCGGAGAGGGATGGGGATGGTGAGCGATATCTGATCTGACCATGAAGTCACCATAAAAAAAAGTTTCCCCTTCGCAGTGGACACCGCAAAATCTTCCCCTCAAGCTGCTTCAATGTGCTATGTATTCATCTACTGGGAGGGGGGAACCTTAGTATGTCAAAAAAAAATCTAAGCGATAATCAAATGAATGTCGAAGTTTTGGTGTAGCTAAAATGTTACAGTGATTTGTAAAATACCATTTTCGAATTACTTTTGTTTTCAATTTGTATATCGTCTTTACTTTGATTTTAATGAAAACAGTTACGTCTACATTACGAGAAATATTTTCAAAAGCAAAATATTGACAAATGTGGCTAATGATTTGAAAAAACAACAATTCTTATTTCGCAATCGCTGTTTGCGTTGTCTACGGGCATAGCAGGACGTTTTCTTCGATTGCCTCGCGTGCGATCCCAATGTTTATAGAGGGCGCTGCGCTGCGCTGCCCACGTGTGACGTCGACAAGCAAACAGCACTAGCGAAGAAAATGAGGACAACACGACGAGGTCAGTCAGTCGAGCGAAAGTCTTGCACATCGTTCTGCGACATTCATGCCTTGTGCACGCTTTTGTAGGCTGAATGCACGCATGATACACAGTCTTTGACGTTTCCACGCATCTTCGGTTGGATTTCGTTGGCAAGAATGGCAGGCGCTAGCTGCAAATGCGGCATGCTGTCTGATTTGGGTGCGAGTGGAAGGCCAAAATGGTGGCAGCTTGACACTAATGTTATCTTCTGTATTGTGGTTCTATCCTTTTTGATGTTTCCGAAATGTTCAGGAGAAGAAGAAAATCCAAGTGAGTCAAGCGTGTACTTCCACTGGGCGCAGATCAATATAACGTTTACAGACCCGAAAACAAACAAAGTGGTACACGAAACCCACAAGGGAAAGTACGGCGTCAAAAGTTTAGTGGCACAGCAGTCGGGGCTTGCTGTTCACGTTAGGACGAAACACAACAAAACCGATGGCTGTGATGAATACAATATAAAACTACCATCTGAAAAATGGATTGCTGTTGTGGAGAGAGGAAAATGCTTCTTCACGGATAAAATTAAACTGGCCACGAAAACGTACAACGCGTCGGGGGTTGTTATCTACAACAACGACGAGCAACAAAGCTTAACAATAATGCAACATCAAGGTATGTTTTCTATCTACGTAGTAAACGACTAGCACAAGGCTGTGGGGTGGTGCCATTGCAGTGAAGGGGGGACACATCATGACAAAGACATTGTTTTTGTACAGACAACTAACGGATAGGTGGGATGTATCTGATAAAGTAAGACGTTCCCCAGTGGGCGTGAGCTTTCATATCGTAAACAACAGCATGTAACTTGGCTTTAAAAAATGTCTCGTAAATACTGCTCCTTTTTTTAACCACATTGTGCATCTGCTATAAATAGTTAATACCTTTGACGTTTCCAAATGCCTGCAGGTGTATAGTGATGAGCTAACGTTTATATGTTAATCAACTTTTATTAATATTGTAAGAAAGATACACTGTAGTATTTTGGATTTTTTTTTTTTTTTGTGGGGTGACGGGGAACATGAGGTTAAGACTTTACAATTTTACAAAGACAAAATGATACATTTAAATAAATTAAGTATAACAATTATTTTTGGAAAAATTCTTTTTATAAAAGGTGTAGCCTATAGCATAGTGGCTACATGTACTTGCCACCCGAATAGGGGATTGTGGGTTAAGACCCTTGTATCCAATACACATACTTTCTCTACATAAGGCACCCATTGACAGGCTAACCATCTTGTTGGAATTTCTTGGGATGCTCCCGTTTCCTGTTTTCCACTCCCCTCCCCCCCCCCCACCATCCTTTATCAGCCTTTGCCCTTCTGCCCCTACTTCTCCCTATGCCATATCACAGTGTTAATTGTCAACTTGACAGTAAGCAATAAACAACCGTTTAAAAATTTGCATAATTGTGGTGAGCAATCTGCTTTGGAGTATTTAGATATTGTGCTTGTCTTCAGTGTTCAAATGCTCTTCTCCCAAGGTGTCCATCATTAGTATCCTTTTTTGGGGAGGATTTTTTTTTTGGGGGGGGGGGAGGGTAGGCAAGGGGCTGGTACTTACACATTGCAGTAGTGAAGAGTTGAAAAATCTAGGAGTAGGACTCAAAAATAACATAAAGGCAAGCTGGTCTGGGTTGATTTTGAAATTGTGAAATGTTGGTCAGGTTTCATATAAAAGCAAAACTCATGTAAATATATATAGTAGCATTTGAAATGGTGCGTTTCTGATGTTCCCAATTGTTTTGATAACATTATGTATTATTGTTTTGCCCTAAAACACTTAAGGATTGAGGAAGTCTTGCTTCTGAAGCTTTGTTGTTACTGAATATTTTTTCCTCTTGAATCATTTATGGAGACAAATAAGAGCAACTGTTACTTTAAAATTCATTTTCAGTTGAGTGTATATTGGTGTATAATTTATGAAATGTGTCATCCCCAGAGTTACTGGCTGCTTGCTTTATCTTCCTTTTTTTCTTCCTTTTTTTTTCTTTTTTTTTCCCCATTCAAGACCATCTTAGCCTACAGGCCCTTTTCATGGCTGGGTCCTCTTACTCATCCTTTACTCCAAACATGAAGATGTGGCTTGGGAGGTCTGGAAGAAGATTATATCCAGAGAATAATATGTGTGAGAATATAAGTAAGTTAACAACATGAACGTTAATACACATGCTTTCTCATGGACATGGTATGTTGTTTTTAACCGGTAACACTAGAGTGAATATGTCCACAAAAGCAGTAAAAGTAAAACAGGTTTGGGAAAGCTTTGTGCACTTGTGCATCACTACAGGGTATATGTTGTGAATGTCTGTGAATTATTGGACAGTGTTAGAGAATATTGACTTACCTAAGGTGCTTAGAACCAAGACAGTGAATCACCCTGTCTTCTACTAATCAAATTGGGAAGGATACTGTTTTTGAATCAAAGTGTGAATTGTGTTTGACATTAGTTATAACCCACTTATATGCCGTTGCCATAGCTGCAACTCCCATACTTAAAAAACAAAGGCCACCAAATGCTCAACTAATCAAATGCCAAGTTGAAAAAAAGTTAACAGCCAAATCAGACTGCACTGTTCATCAGGTGACTAGCAAAAGTTTGATGTAAAAAAAAGTTCTCCAACTTTAGGGTATGGTGCTAAAAACAACTAAATCCAAGTAAAGGAGTAAGCACAAGCTTTTTGTATTAATTTGTGTTCAGAACACTGTTTAACTTATTTTTCTGTCACTAATTCTAGTTCTTTTTGTGATTAAAAAAATTGCAGGAAACTGTACAGGTACTTTGTTGAACAGGTCTCTGATCTGTCAGACTTGATTGAATGAACTAAACACATCTATTTAAAGTATTTTGTACTTGGGTGTGTCTTTAATTTATAGTATTTTTTATCCATAGGTTTTCACAAAATGTTCACCAAACTCTGTCTGGTTTCTTCTGTTGTGAGCAAATGGCAGTGACCAGTATTTGTTGCCATCTCACTTCTGTGGAATGTTTATAGGTGCACTAGACACTGAGTAAATGGAGATACATGTATAAATAAATGTATAGGAATTGTGCAGGTCAGAATAGTTTAAGGTGCAAATCCTCATGTACTAGGTTATTAGTACTTTGCAAGCATTTGTAGCTGATGGTTTTCTGGGCACTTATGTGGCTTTGTGGAGCTAGCACTTGAGGTCTGCCTTTTGCTCTTCCTAGTCATCATGCACACAAAATTAATTTAGGGTTTTGATGTGCACTGCGATCTACTGATACGATAGGTTAAACTGGGAGTTGCCACTGATGCTTTAGCTTGTTACCTTTTGCTCATTACTAAGTCTGGCTGATTGAGAGAATGTAGCCATGAACGCTGAACGCCAGCTAGTCAGCTGAGACCACTGCCATGTTATTATAGTGTAGACCTTTGATCTGGTGATGTTGATGGAGATGTGATAGGTTTTTATCTTTGTGAATTGGACACCATGCTTTCATGTGTTTGTGAGGTATATAGGGCGAAGTACATATACCTAGGTTTTTATCAGATCGAATAGAGTTCATCTAATAGTAATACAGAGGAACTCTTTGGCCAGATTGTGCAGTTAAAGATCTGAAGCTAATTAGCCCTAATATATTTTGCATCAGGCATGCAATACATTTTGAGAGCCAACCTCTAGTAATGCTAGCAAGGGAGTTTGGGAAAAATCACATCACATTAAGATAAATACATAGTTCTTCATATTTCAGATTGAGCACTATAAATTACAATCAGGAATTATAAAAATCCAAATGTATGTGTTTGCATCAGGCTTTTTGGGACAAGTATTAGTCTTTATTTAAAAAAAAAACTTATTGTTCCTGATTTGCAAATGCCTTTTTTATAGTATCGGGTCAGAGTAATATAATTCTTTAGTGTTCATTGTATAAGAATAAGTGATGTATAATGATTTTGGGGTCTTTATTCATCCAGCAAATTTGCAGCCTGGGTCTATAAACTTTCTAGTTAAGAAAGGGTTACAGCTTGCTAACAAAGAAGCACATGTATATAAAATATTCTTAGTTGGAGATCCATATCATGTCACTTTATAATCACTTAATCTTGTTTTGTCATATGTATTGTTCTTATTGTCCTAGTTTTTATGTTGAGACTTGCTTCAGCTGTGATTTGTCAGTGATGCAGATGGATATTAAAAGTGAGCACCTTGTTATCATGACTAACACATCTGATGTTTGCCTTAGGCTTTGCTGACTCACACAAGAAAAACACAGTGTGCCTGTAAGCAACATGGAGTGGTTGATATGGCATAAGTGTATGCACACTTGCACATGGACATGCACACAAACATTGTACATTTTTAAATGGTAAATTAGGACACACCATATTATGTTTCTAAATACATGCATTCAGTCTCAGTCACTCAGTTACAACATCCGATAAACATACTCTAGAGGTCATCCAACATCTCGGATAAGTCAAATATCATTCTCTTTAGAAATAGTTAAATTTCCGTACACGAGAGATGGCATTACGGTGATCAGAAAGTTCCTTTTATAAATATGTACAAATACCTTGGTTTTATTTTGTGGACCTGTCTGTCATTTATCACTGCATTAGTGGATGTCATCCACATTCACAGAGAAGGGTGTCACAGCGATCTACAGAGATTTTCTGGTCTCTCAGCACTCATCCACCTCATGTTTTCTTACTTTTGGACTTAATGGTTCAGCCCAGGTTAACTTACAATGCAGAGATCTGGGACATTGTGACTAATCTTAAGTCTGTAAAAAAAAAAACTGTTCATCTGTTTGTGCTAAAAAAAGTTCCTCAGTGTTAGCACCAAAACTCAAAACCACCTAATTATAATACCCTAGTGTACCGTTAGACTGGGCATTTTCCTCTAGTGTTTATATATATTCTAAAATATTATATGTTTCAGCTTGAAACGACTTTGTTAGATTTAGGCTGGATGTAATATCTCCCCACCGGTTTATTCATTTTTAACATGCTATATGTATATGTAACACTTTCAACTATTATAGTTTTTCCTGTTAGCATGTTAATTATTTTTCTTGGTAGAATGTTTCCTAGTAAAGTTGTTTTGTAAATTATACCTGTTTGTAATTATGCTTCCCCACCCCCTTGATAATAATGGCCTTTGCTGTACATTAACAAACATCAGAATCACAATTAGTGGTGACTGGGATGAGGAGGGGATGTATATAGTGGTGCTGCAGGAGAAAGCATAGTGCTAAGTAGGAGAGAGAAATGAGTGTGTTCTGTGTCATCATGTCTTTTATTTGTCGCTTTTTCCCTCCAGCTTGTGTGCTGTTTCTCTGGCACATTACAAGACAGTCTGTTCCAATACATAGCTTCAGCAAGCCCAGTTCTGTGATGTTCAAATGTCATCCACAACTGGCCCTGTCTCCAATGCAGAAAATCAATAGCTGCTTCTTCAGGGTCCAAAGGTTGCCATGGAAACTCAAGAATGGCATGCTTTAGCTAGGAGGAATGGCTAAGTAGGTGGGGACAGACAGGAGGATGTTGTTTGCTCAGTAGTCGGAGTGTCTCTCAAGACAGTACATTGCATGGACTTTAATCTTTTGGCAATGTCTAAAATCAGCTTTTATATTTACATGTCACATCTTTCATAAACACTGAACTGTTTTATGAATACATGTGTCTGAGACTTTCCCCCAAGATGGCCACATGAATTGTGAAATCAGTTGGATTGTATGTGTGTGGTGATTATTTTAGCCATTCTGTAAATGCTTGTTGGTTATGTGATGTGGTCACCTAGCTAAGACTGTACTGGCTATAGGGGGTGAGATAAAGCATCAATGGGTTACACATGTGGAATTGTGGAAGGCAGCCCATACTGAGATGGGGTGGAGGGGGGAATAGTGAATGTTAGTATTCTTTGTACATGTGAAGATCAGCATAGTGTGTGTAGCAGCAGGGAGCTAGTAGCTGCAAATTGCTGATGTCTGTACTGAGCTAAAGCTGCCAACCATTCCAGAGAGAACAATTACTTCAGGGGGTCCCCTACCCCTATACATCCAAAATCATCTTGGTTTGGTGGTTTTTAAATTAAACGCTTATGCAGACTGTTAATGAAATATGTGCACCTGTAGTCCTCTATAGGTTCAGGCATGCATGCACATTGCAAATAAGATCATGGTCACATCAGATCATGTGTATGCCACTCTAGTTGCAAGTACTAATGTTTATGTCTCAGCACCTTTGCAGACACTCTTGGCATGAGTGGGGAAATGGCTAGAACAGGTAGAAGGATAGTGACGTGAATCCTAAAGTTGGTGCTGTACTGAAAGCTAATGTCATCATAACTGTACTAGTTTTGTGCTTGGGTGATATTAGAAATTGCTTTAAGCACATGGCTTGTATGTAGGCATACTAGAGCAAGTAACTTGCAAGAGTTTTAGCAGACACAGTGTAATGGGTTGACACAGAATCGAGTGGTGGCAGGGTGATGATGACAGTCAAACTAAAGGATTCTCTTTGGACTAGGTCCAAGTAGGGCGTTGGCTGTTAACATTTGTTGAGCCATCCAGCACTGCTGCAGCATGCCAGTTGCTTTCTGTCTTTTTTCTTTTCTGAATATTAGTGGTTTGTGACTATTTTCTTTTTCCCGAGAAGCTAATTAGCATAAATCATTGATATTCAGGCTTCCATGCTGTTTCTTTGCAGCGGAGATGAAAAATTAAAACGAAGATGATCTTCGTGAAACATTTGCTACAGCATTGTAATCTTATAAAGCCCATAACATCACTGTTGGAAAATGTAGAATTTGTGGATAAAGACATGATATAATTATATCATGTGTTCAGCAACAAACTCTACATGTATAAATTAGTCTTATTTTAAAAAACCCAGACCTTTAGTATAAAATAAGCCATATGGCATACACTTAATTGGTAAATACATATCCTAGCAATGGGTTAGCAGCATTTTATATCTGTGCATGGACACACAAGCATTAACATGCACAAGACAAAAGAAAGACAACTGAAACCATGTTACACTTTCACGAATACTTTAAATGTTAAATATCCCGTAGCTGTAGCATAGCAGTAAGGTGTTTGCCATCAACTCGGAGGGCCATGGACATGGATTTTGTGTCTGGTATACATGCACACATTTTCTGTGCAATATGGCACCTGTTTAGCTGGCTGGCTGCCCAGGACTTTCTCCAGGTCCTCCAGTTTCCTCCCTTTCCTGTTTGCCTTCATCACATTCTTCCCTCCCACCGCCATCATGGGATAGCCCTTGCTGCTGACACTAAATAATAAACAACAGCCAACATCCCATCCATGAGGTGAACAACATTCCTCTTCTTCATTATAACAAAGCAGAACACATTTTCTATTACCTGTATTTATCCTTTTGTGAAGTTGAACCATCATGGAATGCTACAAGTACTACTGCATCAGCTGAATCATGGCACTTGCATTTTTTAAGTGCCTACCAGTACCATCTGTGTTAGGTAACAGGGCCATAAATCTGCTGTTTTTTTAATACATGTATGTGAATCATGTACAAATTTTTGTAGAATGCATTGAGTTTACTTAATGATAGCAGCTAGTTCTTCGGCTAAGTTAATATGGGTTGTGCACAATTTGCAGGAGATGTTTTCGTGTTCAGAATTTTAAAGAGTTAGCTTAATATAACTTATTTCTGGTGGTTATTTTGTGTTGTAAAAGCTTGTAGTATGTTCACATACAAGTTCATCATCATAGAAGGCAAGAGGACAGCTGTTGACTTATTCATGTTTTTGAAATATTGCCTAGTCCACACAAAAGGGTAGATATGGCTTTGCACACAGGCACTGTGTATGTATTTTTGTGTGCACATATGTATGCTGGTGCTTAGGAAAAGAGGTGCAAACATGCACATGTAAGCTGTATGCATATAGGTTGTGATTTGTTTGTATTGAATTTCTATGCCTCAGCCTGTGAGTTTGTGTGTGTGTGCATGCATATATACACCCTGTTTCTGTGACTAGTGAGAGAGAGAGGGGGGAGGGAGGAGAGTGATTTAAGGTTGTATATGTGGGCTTAACCTAAATTTAGAAGAACATGTGGGAAGGGTATTTTTGCTGTGACTGATTGTGTCATCCCAAGTACCACATGGCACAGAAAAAGACTAAATGAATAAAATTACTGATTATTTCTTTTGCATTTGATGTTGCCTAATTTGGAGACCTTTCTGTAAGATGCACAGTTTTCCTTGTATGATTTAGCATACCTGTGCTTTTTTTGTGTGTGTTCGCAGTTGAGGACCAGGTGTCTGTATTTGTCTCCAAGGATACTGGCAAGCACCTTGCAGAACTGATTGACTCGGGTGTGAGAGTCATCATGACCATCACCCCAGGCCAGAGAGAGCTGAATCCTGGGGATCATCCCAGTAACAGCATCAGCAAGACCTCTGTTCTCTTTGTGTCTATCTCGTTCATTGTCCTCATGATCATCTCCCTTGCCTGGCTTGTCTTCTACTACATTCAGCGCTTCAGATATGCTCATGCCAAAGAACGGCTAGCTGTAAGTTGTCCAAAATAATCTAGTTAAAACATTCGATTTACGGCAAGATATCAGTCCCACAGGGATAGATTTAGACCTGTGCACACACATGCGATCATCGTTATGCTCACATACTACATGTGCGCTCTCTTTCTCACTCACTCTCTTTGTGTGTGAACAAAAGGTGTCATCATGCGTACAAAGTTTAAATGTTTATTGTTTCAGTGCATAAACTGCTGCTCCTTTGTACGCTGCTACTTTATCATTCTGACTCAAAACTGCCTTCTGTCTCTTCTGGAGCACAAGTAATTTAGCCCTTCCTGTTCATAGCTGTGTAACCATTTAAATTGTAAAATACGACTTTAGAATTGACATCCCTCTTTTTGTTTGGATTGATCATTTTTATTTTGCTGGACAGAAGGATCTTAAGATTTCTGTTGTACTTGATAGACGAAACGTGAAGGTACAGGATTTTTTTTAAATTGCAGAGACGATTGGCAAGTGCAGCCAAAAAAGCCATTTCCAAAATACCACAGAAAACCGTAAAAAATGGCGATCGGGTAGGTATAATTTCCTGTATGTGAATGTATATGGGTCTGTCTCAGAATAGGTATCAGTTGTGTGATCAAATTAAAGCAGAAGGCTGAAAAGTTGTCCTGCAGGGCACTTTGAATGCAGGATAACCTTATGCAACTGGTTCCTCATTCCTCATTATCTGGATGGTGGTGATGTTGGCTGCTCGCAACTTTTTGTCTGGTTGTAGTAGTCTTGCAATGTCGCAATGACTGAATAGAATACTTCTAGTCAGCAGCCACATCCACAAATACACACTGGTCCCTCAACAGTAGCTGAATTGTGTACAAATTCTACATTTTGGATGTGCATTGTGGTTTTTCACACGTTCAGTTTTGCTTTGTCACCTTCACGCATTTGATTTGTGCATACATTGTCTTGCATCTTGGGTGCGCATCTTGCTGCCTCCTTGAGGATGGATAAGGACTTGTGAATGTGTGAATGTTGATAATTAGGGGAAAGTGCTCAGGATAAATCCACAAAGGGCGAATTCGATTCTTGTGCCTTCTACATTTCTCTTCTTCAGTCCACCTTTGTCCTCCACCTCATGCCGGGCACCTTTTGTCACTTCTCTTTGTGTAAACTTTGTCACATTCTTGATCAATGTGGCAACCCAGGAGGCCATAGCTGGGAAGATACACTTGTAGTCTTCTATGGATCTTTGTCACACAGTGCATTTTAGAATTTACTGGATCTCATTACAGGAACTTGACAGTGAGTTTGACCAGTGTGCTGTGTGTATCGAGAGCTACAAACCTCATGATGTTGTCAGGACACTACCTTGCAAGTAAGTCTTTGGTTAATAAGATCTTGCTCTGATACTTGCTGTGCTCTGTGTGTTCCTCAAATTTTTCTTGAAAGCTAATTTTTGTAAATGGCCAGGGAAGTTCTTTCCTAATAGAGTGGACCCACCTCCCCCCCCCCAACTTTTTTCAGTTAGGGCAAGTAATTTTATGGTCCCAGCGAACAAGAAGTAGGAACTCCAATTAGAGTGTGATTAAAAAAAACTTGGTCTAAAAGTTAGTGTGTGACCTGGCGTTGTTAACAGTGGGTCTGGCAGTCTCTACACTAGGTCTGTGCTAGCTGCAGTGGAAAGACGGTTATCACAATATGAGGTCCACAGTAACACATTTTCACACGTTTACTCATGTTTTAATGAACAGTCTCTTGCAAAGAGAAAAAATATACAGTAAAGTTCAGTGTTCTTTTTGTGATTGTATTTTAATTGAAAGATCTTGGAATGAGCAGGATTGTGAAAGACATAAGGCTGCACAATGTGTATGCTGATTGCTGCCCACAGCCGTGCTTAACGCTTCATGTGACAGTAACTATAAAAAAATCCTTCGTCCTTGTACTGAAATTGACTGACAATACAATATAAAGTTTTATTCTTGCTACACTACTAATGTGTGGAAATTGTTTTTCACTAAATAAAATGACATAACACATCCTCGTACTGTGCATGCCTGGAATCTGCAAGCCGATCAAAGCAGAGCACCCTTGCTTACAAAATACACCCCTTCCTGTGAAGCCATTTTGAGTCGGTTATGGCTGTGTTAATTTTAGTTCAACCAACAGTGAACATTTTTTAAAGAGATTTAAAAGCTTGATTGGTAATTTGACTTTTTTTTTTAGCATTTAAAATATGTTCTATTATAAATGTTCAGTCCCTGAAACAAAAAATGGGTTTTTTTGGGGGGGTGAGACTTACCAGTTTTGTTATCAGCTCTAGACATGCCTAATCACAATGTTCTTTGATGTACTTGTTCATTATTTTTATGTTATCATGACATTTTTAATCGTTTTTAACAGGGACACAGCTTATGGAGTGAGATGAGATATTTCATATTTGCAATGCTATAGAGTCATTGTTTGGAACTCAGAATTTTTTTAGTCGTGTGAGATAAAGGTTTTTATGTTTACAGCTATTATTATAATGTATTAGTTTTTTTTAATCTTACAACTAAATTAGAAACAGATTGTATAGCTTTCAATGCAGAGTATTTACGTTTAGTCAGGTATAGTGTGTTTCTCAAGGAGGGGAATTTACGCAATGTGAATTTGTGTCTTAATGTGACAGGCATGTATTTCACAAGTCCTGTGTTGACCCCTGGCTTTTGGATCAGAGGAGTTGTCCAATGTGCAAGTTGGATATTCTGAGAGCTTATGGCATGCAGGCAAGTTGTTTCACAGGTCCCCCCACCCCACCCCCGAGTCTTGTACATTATGAAAGATGCCAGTTCCCGAAGACCTTTACACATCTCCTTAAATTGATGCATTTATTTCATTTCACTTGCAAAATCAAATGGCTGGTTGTTGGTGGAATGTTGCACATACATGTCTGCAAATAAGTAATGGTTGCCTAAAGCATGTTTAAAAAATTTATTTAGGTTTGGTGATGGTGTTCTAACTTGGTGCATTGGCAAACAAGATTTTCTTGCTTACACTATTTAATTCACACCTGAATTCTTTTGCTTGTTTTTGTGTATAATAGAAACAAAATGATGGTTGTACTTTTACATAATATATAATAAGGAAAATAGAAATATATGTTTTTGTATTAATATATAGAGAGGAAGTGCATAAAAACAAACATTTGTTTTCAGTTTAGCAGAAACTTTTCGCTTGCACTCATGATACGTCCTAACTGATGTTGACAGATATTTGGAAGTCATGAGAGCATTCAGCAAGGTGTAGAAGCTGGTGCTGTTGTGTTGCCCATGGAGGAACAAGAACCTACCACCATCACTGATGACCAACCTGCAAATGACACAGAGGTCAAAGTTCTTCTGCTGCCTTACCCCTCATTGCTTTATCAGCCAGGGGATGATGCTGGGCCCTCCGAGCCCTCTTCAGGCTGCAAGGAGGGGCAGGAGCATCATATTTCTGCTTCAGGTGCCACGAGACGAAACACCAGTGGCAGTCATGTGGTCAATCTAACCTCCCACCCTTCACGTGATACTCAGCTTACAGAGATGCAGGCACTTATGTGTTTAGAGCAGGAAGAGGAGGAAGAGGAGGAGGAGGTGAAAAAGCCTGAGCCCTGCTTCCTACCTGTTGCTTTTGACTTTGACCGGGAGAAAGTGCTTGATGTTGTTGAAACTGACAAGGTCCCTATTAAAACAAAAGAGTCAAAAGAGTAGAGAACTGTAGCACTTTATGGTCTGTGAGTGACATGATAGTTGGACCAGAGACGTGCTAGAGACTTTCATAGAGAAGAAAGCAGCATTCGTGATAAAAAAAATACTGAAATCTGCAGTCTCACTCAACTGTAGGATCCCTCTCTTGATGGAAGCCAGTGTCTGTAGAGTATTTTCATTGTGATGTCATTCGTCTCCCTTGAACACTGTGTCCTAGTGGACAGACGGCAGAATAGGCCATATTCGGTCCCCTCACCCCCTGGCCCCAACCATTTAAAAAATATTTAACAAGCATACCTGCTCAGCTAGCAGCAAAGTTGTGCCTGTTGTTACCCATTTTGGCCATGAGTCCTTGAAATAAACTTAAAAACATGCCTGTTTATCTAGGCTGACTTACAGGGTACGTCGTGTTTGATTTCAGACATAAGGTGGTTTTTTTCCTGTTGAATTTAAGGGACGGGGCCACGAGTTCATTAGATTTGAGAAGACAAGGTAACTGTACTACACAAACTGCAGCTGAAAGAAAGTTACAAAACGCTCCCTTTTTTCTTTTTCTTTTTTTTGGGGGGGTGGGGTGGGGGGAATGCCTTAGTTTATTTGCCCATTTGTGCTGTACAGAAATGTGAAGGAATGACCGCTGGTGTCACATTTAGTAAAGAAATATATATGTTCGAGCACTATGTCAACTTCACAGTTGCTTTTGGATGTTGTGTCACTGATGATGGATTGTGAATCCTGCCAAAGGGTCACAGTAACTGCTTTTAAAAGAAATCACATACTTCTTTTTGTTCAGAACAAATCGTATTACCATATTATGGTAAACCTAGTGCTAAAGAGAACATGCATATAGACTTTGGATTTGGAATAAGTACATGTATGTACAAATTACATTTGGAAGAACCATGTGCATAATGCACTTGGAAGAGGTGTGTACACATATTTGAAATGACATCCAGAAAAAACCAGCTCTAGTTGATCTGGTTCAATTCTTAGCGAGGTTATGCTCATTTGAAGGCTGCCTGAAAAAGGCGGCCCAGACTGTTTCAGTGTGTTCTCCCTTCTGTCTTTCCTTGCCCCTCCCCACACCCCCTTAGCATGAAATTGTGATGGTAGCAACTGTCGTGAGAGGCTTTTTCTCTGTGTTGGTATTAATCAGTTAACTATTTTGACATCATTGAGATTGGACGCAGGATCCGTCAATAACTTTCGAACGTGATGTTGCAGGGATGATTCTGTAATCTAGGTTTGGATTGACTTGTTAGGTAGCTAGTGAACCATTTTTTGTTCTTCTGTGACCATTAAAAGTAGATATCTGTAATTATTTTCTCTTCTCAGTCTTGGCTGCTTTCAGGTTGTTACAACTGTCAGTAGTTTTTCTCCGAGATTGTTGTTGTCTTTGGACTTATCACAAGCTGTCTCACCGGATAGCACTGAAAACAGTTACATTAGCACCTGCCTTGGGCCTTGTATGCAGGCATAAGACTTCATCAGTGACTGGCAGAAGTTGAAGGGCAGCAGGTATTAAAGATTGTAAGACAACATTGTAGACAAGAGACCTTGTGATGGGGGTGGAATATCTTGCATTCCTTCTGTTGATTACTCCTTTGCAAAAGAGAACGCAGGAAAAGTAGTCTTCGTTGTTAATATGACAATATCTTGAACTTCTCATTTTTAATGAAGAATTTTGGCTGTATGTTTACCTCCTTTTGCATGATACAGATGTTGGTCAAATGCATGGCTGGAGACAATGCATATACCTCAAGTGATCAAAAAAGTTGTGCATTCGTTTCCCTTGAACTTCTAGAGACAAACACTGCACCTTGATCTTAACATTTTACTTGAAAATCACCATCCCCCCCTTTCTAATTCAGTCTCCACTGTGTGAATCATGGGTTAAAAGATGATAAATGTGTATGCCATTAATTGCATGGGAAAAGGTGTCGCCATTTCACCATCCAGGGTTCTTTCATGCTAGTCGTCTTCTAGATGTCAATCAGCCCAGCACAGAAAACAATTTCTCAGTAGTTGATATCCCCCCAAAAAACTATATAATTACCATATTAAGCCTTTACCATTTCACAAAACAATGTTGGCATTTTCAAGGATTCTAGCATGTCATCCATGTACAATTTTTATTTTGCCTAATTTAAGTTTTAAAAAAGTTCAGGGAATTATTCATAATGAGAATGCTTTTTCAGCAGATAGTTGCACCGTGTTGTCAAGCTTCCCCATGTTCTGACCTAGCAGAATTCAAGAAACCTTTTGCTGTTCCCTGCTGTTTTGATTGTTATCTAATCAACATTTGTATTAATGATTTTGTTTTGTGCATGAGCTAGCTCCCTGACTGAAAACATTCCAATGAAATCCTACCTTAAATTTGCTGATGTGCTCATTTTAGAGTGCTCACCTCATTACTTGGAGTGTCAAGCCTATTTGCTTGGACATTTTTCGACAAAACCACAGATAATTGTACTTTCATATTCTTAGCTTTTGATCAAGTCTTATTTTTTACTGCATGCACTGTTTGCAGAGAGATAACTTCATTATTTTTCATCTGTTTACAAATTGGCCTGGGCTTGTAAATATTTCGTGTAGTTGGGTTTTTTTTTTTTTTGGTGCTTGTTAACATCAGTGTTTGTTTCTGCTTAAAATTTTTCCTGTCAAAATCGAGACTGTTAATCCTGTGCTTGTGTGGGAAAACGAATAGCTTAGTGGCAACAGCACACACATTATCATAGAATATGGGCTTGAAAGAAACTTTTGGGAATTTTCAACAACAAAAATTAAGAGATAGGTTTGTTCCTATATGCCTTTTATCTGCAGTTTGGATAATTTGTATCATGCATGATGCTTTTGACAGAAGAAGCCTGCATTTTGCTTTCATGGTAAATATCAAAGCTTTAAAGAGATCATAAGTCAGAAAAGAAATTTTTTAAAATTCCTCCCGTTCTTCCCACCTCCATTTTGCATTTTCCATTAACAGAGGTTGTGAATCTGTTGTAATTCACCTCTTGTTATAGTGGCATCGTCTGCATATCAGATATGATTTTAAATGTTAGTGATTGAAGCTTGTCAAAGTGATGTCTGGTGTGGTAGTTGGTGGATGCATACAGGCATACGGTATGCACAGGCTTCTCTCGCATATATATGTATACACATGTATAAGAATTAACATACGGAAAAAAGGAGAGGGAAAAACCCTTAGTTCAATGGCTTTTTAGACATGGTTGTTTTTAAGACCGCCTTATTGGTGTCGCCTGTATGGGGTCTTGTTGCAAAAAGAGATATTTTATCTAGGACTTCAACACTGTACTTGAGGCAGATAAATGTTGACAGAAGAGCATTTTCTGGTCATTTTGTTCCATGTGCTATGGGCAAGTACTGCACAATTGCAGGCTCTACAAGGGGGCATGACTGTGTGTGTGGGTGTGCATGCATGAGAGATTTTCATACCAACTGAGCCAAAGTGCTAATGTTCTGTGATGTTTATGGTGTGTCTATTTATAGTGTACTCTGTGGATAGCTAAAATCAAAATTCTTGCAAACATTTGACCTAACTTAAACTTGCAAACATTTGACCTAACTTAAAATCCTGCTGTATAGCTTTTTACTGAAGAAAATAATCTCTCACTTAGAATAAGCAAAAGTTCAATGTTAAATGTGCAGTAATATCAGTATTTCATTTGAAGGAGATTTCACTATGACTTGTTACATAAAGTGCACTTTTATAACTCCTACATATAGCAGTAAAGCTAACTTAGCAGCCAGTGAACTGTTTCCGACATCGATCCCATTTATTTTTTCTCCAGTCCATCGAAATTTATGTTTCTACATCTGCACACATTGTATAACCTTTAAATAGTGTTCAGTAGTAGATCAGTTGTGAGTTGTGTTCTTCTCATTATCACTAAAAGTGTGTGAAATAGGCAATGGCAGTTTTTAAAAAGGCATAGACTATACACTTCTGATTACTACAAATCTAGCATGACAGCTTAGATTAACACTTTTCATTTATCCCAAGTATTAACTGCCTCTTATCCTCGACTCCTGGCCCCCAAAACACATTTACATGTACATTCACCACTACTTCCACTGCTGTTTCCCTCAACATGCCTGTATTGATTGGCTCCAGCAGAATTATTATTATATATATTGTGTAATATGCACACACAAGCATGTGCACACAGTTGCTTGCTGTGAGCACCTACTTGCGTTCCTGTTCTGTATGTTCAGTTTACTAATCTGGAGCATCTGTCACATCCATTTCAATACCAGACAACAGTCCTGTATAAACTGTAAACCATATTGCCATATGGGAAGGGTTCCAGAACTGTTTTGTTATTTTGTCTACACCTAAGCCACAGGTAGGTTGTTTTAGGCATAGAATTGTTTGGGATCCAGTGATCATTGTGGGATATATTACTAGTATAGTACATATATACACACACATACACACTCTCTCTCTCTCTTGGTCTTTACATAAAAGCAATATAAGTTTGATATACACATGATCAACTTGTCCTATTCGTTCTTCTGGTCAAGGCTTTAAAACTATTCTTCAGGCTGTAGCTATGAAGCATTGCAACTAAAATGTTATTCTTCAGATTTATTTTGACTTCATATTTCCAACATTGTTGGCATGTCCTGCAGTTGCTTTTCAATTTGCATCATTTGAGGTTCAAGCAGGGTGCCCAGTTTTTAACCATCAGTTACCTTCCCTGCTACCTTCACAGTGTGTTATAGCAATATGCATACATCTGGGGTAGGATGGGGAGGTTGACAAAAACCAGTAACCTGTTGCTTGTGAAGCCAAAACAATTAAAGTATTTGAAAATAATTTAACATGCAGTAGTGTTGCTATGTGCTCTAGTCAAGAGTGTTGATTGCATGCCCCATGTCTGATTGAGCTGAGAGTGGAAAAGGTTGAGATGAGGGGAGGATTTTGTCCTCTCAACAGTTAATGCTAATGATTCAGATGATAAATGATATATATATAGAATCTATGTAGGGATTGGGGTCCGAGGAGGATGGTGGGGGGGGGGGAGGTCTAACTACTTTTGACATTAACTATGTCTTGATCCATGAGACTTGGTTTGCCCAGCTAGAATTATATTTTTTGTTTTCAAATAAGACCACTGCATTGATTTGAAATTGAATCACAAAGCTTCCCGTATAGCCTTATGTAACAGGGTCGAGCGGTAGCGGGTTTCATTACTTATTGCAGTTGTGGCAATGGCTCTGTCATCCTTCGACTCTGGACACAGCAACAATTAGGCGTCTTCACATCTACATGTAAACTTTATTTCCTCTCATGTCACTGTGAGAGCACAGCGACTCAAGAACGAGTGACTGACTCGACGCTCTGAATCTGAATGCACTCTCCAAGCTCACAATCTTAACTGAACTAAAATGTCTACTTTTCTTCTGCTCTTTTAACCCCGCTCCTCACACATTGTCGCTGACCTTTCCCCCTCGCCTCCCGGTGAGATGCTCGGTCCACTCTTGTTCTAGCATGACCCTCACCACCCCATCTCTCTAAGTGGCCCTACCCTTCCCTGGGGAAACCTGGTCGCACCTAAATTACGTCTAAGGGTTACGGTAGCCTCGGACAGTGACTCCTTGGCCCTTCCCTGTCCACCGTTGGGTCAGGCGCTCAACAGACACAGATACCCTTTGTTTCACTCTTAAGTAAGGCACATGATGCAACTTCCCACGCGATGCCGGCTAGGGGAGTTCAAGGGCCGACTGGGTGGGCGCCTGGGGGTTAGGTAATCACCACCTGGCTACATTATAATGTTATATAATACATGTGCTGACTGCAGATGTACCTAGGGCACTTAATAGTTTAGAAACAATAAGGCCATGATGTGGATGCTGCATGGCTCCATGTATAGCAATTATAGCTATGAATTTGCATTGGTCAGATGAACGAGTAAGGTCTGTTCACATTTCGCATGTGCACAGCCTGCAAGCCGTTCAGTCATGCAACTGCATGGAAGAGAATGTGAGGTGTTTACGTCACCACTAAATAAGTTTCTCAAGTGCACTGCTGGAAAAATTCTATAAACTGCAATTGTTAAAATTATTAAATGGATTATTAAAAGGATCTTCCAATAATTTAGTGAACTAAACTAAAAGGTATCGCCTATAAATACTGGCACCAGACAGCTCAAATGCCAGCTACCACCACCAGTTCAGCTGCTGCAACCAGAGTACATCCCCTCCCCCCATCACCACCTTCCCCTTTCCCTTATAGTGCAAAATCACCGACAGGTAAAAGCACGCACTCCCCCCCCCCCCAAAAAAAATGCCAGTGGCTTCTCATCCAAAATAATTTGTGGGGAGAGCATGTTTCGCAAATACATAAGTAATCTTGGCCCGATAAGTTTGC
>SMGT01013361.1:379388-397091 GCA_004794575.1 Lanistes nyassanus
GGGGGGGACGTCGGGAATGTGGGGATGCCAGATAGGGTGGGGGCACGATATCGAGAGAGGGACACTGAAATTCCATGTGTCGTGGAGCTAATCGAGTCACGGTCTGACGCTGAAACGTACCTTCACAGCGTATCTCGATCTCTCTACTCGTCCAAGTCAATCGAGTATATGTGCCTGCACAGTACGATCGTGTTGTGCATGATTTAAGTACAGAATTATAGAAGACTCGATTTTAATTATGTGTAGTGGAATCTCACTCAGCACGTACACTTGACTGACGTGGCAAGAACTTCGAGTTTCACGAAGATTGCAGTGACGTATACTTGTCCTACGATACACACAATTTTTTTACATGATTTGAGAATTGGAGATTTATATTCAGATAACTTTCAGTGATGCCAGAATCTATAATGAACAAAGATGGCACGTACAGATATTAAGAAATTTCACTACCTAAGTAGAAATTGTGAGTATAAGCATGATTTTAAGCAGTTTATTCTTTTTTTCCAGCCTTCGATCCGTTATATGCACGCTGTCGCATATGGTTTTGCGGGTGTGCGTTTCCTATGTCGAGAAGCTTGCGAGTGGTCGCGCGTGCGTATGTACCTGCATTTGTATGTATGTATAAATTCCTGCATCTGTGACAGACAAAACTATTACATTTAAATTCTTAGTATACGTGATCGCGTATGCGTAAGTGTGAGACGTACAAAAACAGACCCCCCCCCCCA
Source organism: Lanistes nyassanus (assembly GCA_004794575.1). Taxonomy (NCBI): domain Eukaryota; kingdom Metazoa; phylum Mollusca; class Gastropoda; order Architaenioglossa; family Ampullariidae; genus Lanistes; species Lanistes nyassanus. Next base: position 380,120 of record SMGT01013361.1, read on the forward strand.
AAAAAAACCAAACAAAACTCAGCTCCTGCCAGACTGAAGACGGGCATCTCAGATCGACCCAACCTCTCCCAGACGTAACATGTTCCAGGAATAACCCATCAGACCAGTAACCTATACCAGAAATAAACTATGAACATAAACTGCAGCTAATTGAAATATATGAGCTACATATATATACGTCCGTTACCAGAAAAATATCTTGAAAAACAAGTCGATTTGGGGGGAACAGTCGATCCAAAAAATAATTGTTACTAAAACTTTGAGCACCAGCAACTATCAATCCTTAGGAGACTAATAGAAAAAACCGACACAGCTATTATATGATGTTTTCGGAAGTATAAATTAAACTAGGAAAATTCACTATCCACAAGATCCTTTTATCCGCACGCACATTCTCTTATCCGGTACGATCAGCCGATTTTTTCCCTTCCATTTCTCACCCGGTCGAGGATGTTATGATGCAAAGATGACACATTTTGCCAGTTTTGTTTCACATTTGGCAGTGGGCTGTAAAGTGACTTTCTAATTAGTTTTACGACAATTAGATGCTTTTTATGGGTCAGAATAAACTTTTGCCAAGTGGTATAAATTCTCCCGTATCGAAGAGCTCTCGGATGTTTGAAATCCACATATAGTGTATAATGCAATAGCGGCAAATTCATCGTGGCTACGCAACAGTTGACGGTCGTGTTTCGCACTACGATATTACTTTCGTTGTTAAAAGGAGAAAAAATAACTGTGATAGCATTGTATTTTAGAACCCTACTAAGTGCAGAAAGTTTGGGGGCCATTTTTATAAGTTCTGGAGATAACAGCTTATACAGGGATCATAGTGGTATGTGTTAAGCACGTGCTGTTATTGTTAACACTTGTTTACTATTAGTGTTACTGTTACTATTAGTCCCTTGACCCTTGTAAAAATCATCCAGTCATGAAAAAGAATACGAATTCCAGAAGACAGAATTCAATTTACAAAAGTGAAATTTCCATTTAAATGACTGACAACATAACTTCCAGCATGTATGAATTTTAACACAGAAAATACATCCTACAGTAATGACAAACATTAAATAGGAGAATATTCGTTATGACTGCATCGGTTCATCTTCACTCTGTGAAAATATCTGCACTTTTTTTTAATTCATCACAGATGTTTTAATTACAAATTTTAATTATTTACTTAAAGATGTGACAAGATTCTAAAAATTTTGGTTTAAGGGGTAAAGTTCTAGTTCAGATATCAGTTTAAAAGAGATATCTGTTTGCAGTTTATAAGAATTTAAGCATTTTCACTACACAATGTGATAAAATTTGTTATATTTATGGATAGTGCGAAGGCCAGCCTTCCCCACCACCACCCCAGTTCCCCTTTGTCTTGGGTCTGTTCGTTTCAAAATCATGAAGTATTGTCTTTTCACTCATCAGATGACTCTTACTCAGAGCTGATAAGTATTTGAGTACTTGTTGAACTAAAAGATGGATGGAGCAGAGAATGCAGTGGATCACAGTCATGAAAAAGTCCCAGTTGACATCATCGATGAGTGTAAAGAGGGTGCACAGGAGTCCTTTACAGCCTTTAGTGCACTGACAGGTTTTCTGTTTGGCAACATTGATGAGGAAGGAAGACTTGAGGAAGGAGACATCTTTGATGAGGTATCAAATGAAGTGTCACTTTTTTGATCATGTGTTGCTCAGTTCCAATTAGAGATGGTTGTACTTGAAAAATGCAGCGTACCGAAATAAATGCATTTTTAAATACTCCAGGGTTCAGCCTGGCAGGAAAAGAAGAAGGGTCAATTGACCTTTTCCACCACATTTTGATAAGCCAGTAGTTTGTCAGTGACATGCAGTAGCAACCAACATGTGAAAAAATATTATACTGTTTAAAAATCAAAATTAAATATGCGCTAAAGAAGTAATAGTATCAAGACTTACCAGCAATGAAATGACAAAAGTTAAAGAAGACGTGTTTATGATAAGCCAACTTCAGCTTCTCTCCTGTCAATCAACAACTGACTGCTTCACATTTGTATGAAACTCAAAACTAGACAGGCATTCACGCGTGATTTTGTGTGTGTATTTGGTGGAAAAGTGCTTCCATCTTATAGCGATTTCGCATGATTTGCCAGTGAGGAGAGTCAGGCGTTTTGTAGTGTATTCTCTAGGTGACCGAGGTGCTTTAGACTGTCATAGGTGATACTTGCTTGATATATTGTTCTTCCTGTTGAATACTGACGATAGCTGTCCCCACTTCCCAGAAATGCAAGTCAACTGTATCCACAAGGGATTGGGAAATACACCTGTTCCCACTTGAAGCTTCAACATTTTAAAATTAAAAAATCTCAACTTCTGAAAACTGGACATTGGTAACAGAATAATATATTTAAAGAAAAAGATGCTCTATATGATAAACACTGTACAGAAAACAGCTTACTGCTGACAGGAGAAATCTGATGAGTTATGTTTGCTGCCATAACAATACGGCTGTTTTAATTTGATACAACTTTCCCAAGGATAGGGCAATGAACAGTTTACTGCTATCAATCTTATTTGGCAGCATTCGAAGCATCACCTTGTTTCGCTTTCACGGTTGCAAGACCTGCATCATTTGCTAAAGGATATAGTGGAAGACATAGACAGGAAACCAGCAGTCGAGGATTCATTTGTCTCAGGTAATATCAGGTATTTTACAAAAAGCTCACAAGAAACTCATGTATTCAAGTATGCTACTGTTCAACATTTAGAGAACTGAAAGTGAAACCCATCTCGAAATGCATTATCACCCTCAGTTCTAACATCAGACTGTTGCATTGCATAAAAATGGAGGAAGCAGGTTGCCAAGTCATCGGTAATAAAATACCCCAGTGGTCTTCAGGGCTACAGGACTGTGTGATTTCTATTTATTGTGGCAGCTAAGTAAAAAGTCTTGAAAAAAGCACTTTATGATTGTTCTACCTCGTGCCTGGCTATAGTCTTTTGTGCTTAACTTGATTATAAGTGTGCTGGATACATTTTTCATGAGCAGTAGCATTATTATTTGATTGTAGGTGTACCGAATATATATATACATTTGTTTACATTGTTCTGTTATGGTTGATACGAGTTCATAAAAGTGTCTGTAGCATAGCATTCTTCTGACACCAGCCATCAGCTTCCTGGAAAACCATCATTCCAGGATTGGCATATTGGTATGTTTGATGGACTTAAGGTGAAATAAAGGAAGGCAAATCAATCCAGAAGGTGCCAGTGGACCAACACAAACATGCAAAATGCCTTGTCGGAAGGAAAGCACCACCAGCTTTCAGCCTCTTTCATTATGTTTTGCAGACTTTAAGAGCAAGTCTCCTTCAGCTGTAGACTATTCTGATATCAAAGAAGAAATTGAAGAGGACTTGGTAGTACATGCAGAGAAAATTCATGGAACTTTTGATTCGCACAGGATACAAAGTGAGTGTTGGATATGCATGTCGATACAGCTATGCTGAGCACTGGAATTACCGTAATAACTGTGAAAGATTTTATGGTAAAGCATTGCATATATAGACACACCAATCATTTGTCTTTCATTTAGTTGTCTTTATAGCTCTTTGCAAGCTTACAAGCAGAATGCCAATGCCAGAATTTTAATTCTAAAAGATTTATAACTTCAGAATGGGTTGTAAGATTTTAATGGTATATGTATTTGCATCGTTGTTCTTCAGAGTACCTGATTCATGTAAGCTGCAGACTTGTATCTGTGGGTATGAGCTGGAGACATTTTAGGTTGAAAGATCTTTTTCCTAATACTCTGGCATCTACAGTTGTACCTGTGCACTGCATTAACAGTGTATCTCTTCTGCAGTTTGTGACTCCATTAAGTGTAGGTTATCAGTCATAAACTGTTTAAATTGTTATCTCATATTTGGGTTTTCTTGAGCTTGAATGTGATTTAAAACTGCAAAATACTAAAACTGGCCTCAGTGAATGCCTTTGTGGCGATTCATAGGTAAGCAAGACTGTTAGCATTAACCAAATTTGGTGTCACTGTACGAGGATAAAATCTCTTGCCTTCTCAGGATGCAGGATTTATTTGTAGCATACGCTTTTCCTGTGACATCATCTCAAATATTGCCAAAAGGTGTTTTAAGAAGTTGCAGTAGGTCAAAAAAATCTTCAAAACCTTTTTGCAGATGATGCACAGGATGTTGAGAAAAATGAGGAGCAGAAACTGATCCTCCCTCCTTCACAGGTGCCAACCAGTCCAAATGCAGAATTTCAGTCTGTGTGCAAAGCTGGCACATCTAGTGATGGTGGAACAGAACTACCAGCAGCTGATGTGGAGGAGGCAAAGCTGGAGACTCCCCTGGCGAGCACTCTTCCTTTAGAACTTGCCGGTGTTGATGCGACCAGTATGTTTCCTGAGTTTAGGCCAGACAAGGTAAATCTCATTTGTCTGGTACTGACGAAGAGGTTTATGTGATGCTGTAAAATAGATATGCAATTGCTTCTTACCAACATTTTTGAGCAAGTTCATTTTGCACATCCGCGCTGAAGGTTTCAGTGGTATTTGATGGGAGGCAGACTTCTTTGTCGGTTCAGGTTCTTCGCTTCTCTCGGCTGTTCAAGCCACCTCACAAACCAAATCTGTGGCGCAAACGCCGAAAAGACAGGGTTGCCAAGGAAGTGAACACAAGAGAAGAGAATGAGGAGGCCATGGAATGTGGGGAATACCATGGCAACACAGAAAAGATGGAAGATGGTCACTGCGAGAAGAGCAGTGTTGAAAGCAGTGAGACAGAATATATGACACAAGAAACAACTGTTCACCTAAAGCTGTCCATGGGCCGGCCAGCCAGACCAGAAGAGTGCACAGTGGACAGTGAGGTGAGGCGAGTAATGCGGTGGAGTTTTGAGGTGTTACAATGGAGTTATGGAGTGTTACTATGGAGTTTTGAGGTGTTACAATGAAGTTTTAGAGTTTTACAGTGGAGTTTTGGTGTGTTGTGGTATTTAGTGCCAGTTTTCAGTTTTGGAAGCATTTATTAAAAGGCCAATACAGTAAAACTTGCCTCCACCAGATCCTTAAAAGAATGGACCTCTGGCACTACTGAATTCTGATAGCACTGATAAATTTTCAACGCATATAAACTTTAAAAGAACAGAAAAATGCAAAATGCTCTTCGGGGAAAGATTTTGCAGTCATCAGGTGCCAGCAAAGTTGTGCTTTTTATTTAGTGCTATTGAATTCTTATTGCATTTTGGCGAGACATTAATTATATTTATAAATGCAGTTTAATAGCATTTAGCTAGCTGTGGGCTTGAAGTAGGTCACATAAAAGAAAATTCCTAATGCTAGTAGAAGAAAGCATAGATGTCTTGAAGAAATTGGATAAAAATGTCTTGTCAGAAAATGATAGCACTAAAATTAGGATGTGGAAAGATGCAAGTTTCAAGAAAAAAGACTGATCAAACAGCCATCCTAAAAGAATGGGAGTCTGATGTGAAATCAAAGTTGAAATTCATAAAAATGATTGAAGACTACCTACAAAACCTTAATAATAATAAAAATGCTCAATGAAGATTTTTTCAGTCTTAAGGAGAGTCAGATTTCAGACAGGGTCACACAGATACATTCAGTATTGTGTTGTTTGCACTATAGTGTGTGACTAGCATCCTTGACCCACTGCAATATCTCGGCTGGATGCCTCCCTAAGGAAGAAGGGCTACCTGCCATGAAGGGACAGTTTTAGTTTCCTCGGGGGTGTCCCTTGTTCACAGGTTTTACTGTATTAAAACAGTTACAGGCTTAACAGTTCAGGGACACATAAATCTTTTCTGGGCACTTTTCCCCAGTCAGCATGTACTTGCTTGTGCATGCTGTAAACTCTTGAAGCAAGCAAAATATTTCATTTCTTAGACTTGCCTACATTGATGAAATACTGGGCAAAAATAAAACCTAAACACTGATGTGACATATCAGGTATTCTGACCTATGAAAACATCCCATAAACTTTGTTGTGTGGCAGGACTTGCTTATGAAGCCAGGAAAAGTTGTCTTGTCCAACCATGATGGAGACAGGTGTCATGATGAAGGTGACAAACTGAAAATAGCACCTTGGCGATATGGACCTGCCCAGTTGTGGTATGACCAAATGGAAATAGATGAGACTGGGGAGAACTTCAATTACGGCTTCAAGCTAAAATCAGTGAGGCTGCTAGCAGAGTGCTGATCTTCATGGTTACTAACCTGTGAATACTTTCAGCAGATTTTTATCATTCCATGCACGGAATAGGCTGTGTGCATGTTTGTGATCATCCACGTGTGTGTGTTTTTGTGTGGCTGCGTGCATTTGTGTATGTGTGTGGGTGGGTGTGGATGATCGAGCAAGTGTGGAAGGGTGAATGAGTGAGAGAAAAACTTTGGTCTGTTTGGTATAATTGCTGTTGCCAAGAATTCTACATGTATTAACATTTGATTCTTTTGGCTGTTTAGCTCTGTTGATGATTATCACTGTGTGATGTAAATGTTGAACAAAGGAGGAAGAAGACAAAAAATCCCCTGACCTGTCAGCCACTGGGAGCACGTCTGTGACCTTGCATGACGATGCCTACCTGATGGTTAATCAAATGCACTGGGAGGACGACATCATCTGGGATGGGGAGGCATCAAAACAACATGTTCTGCAGTCCTACAAGTCTCGTGCAGAGTTTGCTGGCTGGGTCCCCAGCAACACTGTCAGAACAGCAGCACAGTTTCTGCAGTTGTGTGAGTACATTTTAGTCAGTTTAGTCATCTTGTGTCCTTGTGGGCCTCAACAGTTGTCCTCCATTTCCTGCAGTCTCTGGCAATCGTTGCTTCTTCCCAAGACAGGCTGATGGCTTTGTGACTGCATATTAGGCCTAAAAAATGTTGTGGTCACAGTTACCTGACATACCCTGTATTTTCTTTCCGACCCTAAACTTTTTTTTTGGTCATGTCTTCATATGTTCATACCTGTGTATATATCCAGCAGTTAAATAACACTCTTGTATAGGAATGGTTGATATTCTCAGCATCTTGTAACTACTAAAGGCCGTTCATTTCACACGAGATTGATATTAGCTCCTTTTTTCCAGCAGTAATGAGTTAGTTATTTGCTCTGTGATGCAGTCACTTGTTGCCACTTGCTAAGGAGACTTTGTTGAATTTTTATTATTAACAGTGATGCTTCGCCAAACGGGAGTCTTGCAGAAGTGTGGCCCTAACTTCACTAAAATGCTTTCGGTGCAAGGTACTATTTTGTTGTTTTTTAACGTTGTTTGCTACCGCAGGGTGGCCTTTGCTGTGGTGTGACACTCAGTTACAAAATGCTATGGTTAGAATTTTCCAGGTAACATCCTATTTCCCCATACAGCATCTATGTTATCTCAGTATCCCTAGAGAGAACAGGCTTTGTTTTTTGTGTAACTTGAAAGGAGATGAATTGCACTATCTTTTTACATGCACTTACCTATTGTTAAATGAAATCAAATTTCTTATCCCGAGATATTTTTGACCCACCCAAATTCACTGAAATATAATGAACTTATGAATGGCATATCCAGAATCAAACTTAGCTCTTTAAGCAGATTTTTTAAGATCATTATTTCATTACAGTAAAACCTGCAAAGAGTGCCCACCATTGGGGAAGCATAGAAGTGGTCTCACCTCCCAGGTAGAGGTCATGGAGGCAAAGAACAGCACTCCCTTTCATACCAAACTTAAATGTTTTTTATCTTTCCAAGTAAAAATTATTTCCCAAACAGCACATTTATATGCACTGTGCCAACAGTGCAACATTATCATTAGGAACAGTATCAACTATCAGAACCTTTCTTTCACTCCCGTGTATGACCACACACTTAACACACTCCACATGAATCTACACACGTACATTTGATCACCTCAAACAAGATTAAATTTTCTTAAAACGTAATGTGAGGAAAGAGAAGTCTGATATCTTTGTCTGAGTTGCTTCTCCTGGCCATTGTATGCTAATGTCCCCCAGAATGAGGAACATTAGCTGTGAAATCATCGAACTCAATCATAGCCTCCTCTAGAAACAGACACCTGTACAAGACAGTCTGTGCACAGCTTTGGACAGAGTCAACTTAACAAAAGCAAACATCCTTCATGACATTTGTCAGTTTACTGAAACTATGCTCACAGAGGATGTCGGGTTGCATCGCTGGCTGGACGTTTTGGATAAGTGCATGCACTTATGGTAGGAGCATATTTATATTTCACACTGTGGACAGATGTCTTTATCATCATTATACAAACAAGGCAGAAATGAAGATCGTCTTCATTTCGTTAGCAAAAGCACATCTGTGATCTTTCAAAACCACATCTAAGACTACACAGTCCAATATCTAAGATTTAAGATCGCAGGTCACCTTACTTCTACCAGTGTTGTCACCACTGACCACCACCTACATCCTGCTCTAAATTTCTAGCAGCATTCGAAGATCTTTATTATGAAAGCTTCTGTCAACCACCCTCAAAAGGCTGGATGTGGGGCCAAGGGGGGAGTGCTTGGTCACTCTAACAGTGTTGGCAGTCAGTCGGGACCATACAGTAGTGGTTGCGATCATTCTTAACAGTGTGGCCGCTCTTTCAAGGTGCGTTTGTGTTGAAAACCGATTGGTGCTGACCGTTTGTGGTCGTTCATACCAGTGGGTCGCTCTTGGCAGTGGTCACTCCCACAGGTTTCGCTGCATCTATAAAGCTCTTGGGCTGGTAGTCAATGATAAACTAAACTTTCTTTCTATGAAACCCTAATGCAATGTGTAGGTGAGGGGGAGGGATAACAATGACCGACTTCAGTAGCTATTGCAGTTAACAGAAACAGGGCGAGGGGGTGCTCCAAAGCTGGACGTCCACTGAATTTACAGCAGTCCCCTTCCAGTGAGTTGCACAAATTGTGCCCCGTGTGAGCAAGTTAGGTATTGAAGATGAAGCATGCCAGATTCTGTTCACACGGTATTGACCTGTGAGTGTTCTTGTTTCTGACCGGACAACGAGAGAGAAATTTTCTATTATGTCAAGCTCAGGAAGCTCTGGAAGAATTATTGTAAAAGGTCTAAATGGGCCTCAGTCCCAGCGGAGACGTCAAACGAGGTGGGAAAAGCCATACCAGCCGTGCAGATGAGATTTCACTAAGTGATTTTATACAGGAGATTTGTGTTTTCTTATGCACCTGTGTGGATACTACTCTCGGTGCTCAATTCGCTGCTCTCAGGCTGCTTAATGCCACTCTTGCCGAGGTCAGGAGTTTGGGAGTTTTGAAAATTGACATGACTTTTGTCTTTTCTCCTCCTAAAAGTGGATCTTGCTGTTTGCTCACCAGATTTCAGAGACAGACAAGAAGACTGGTATTCCATATTTCCTATTGAAAATGAAGCTCTTGTGTACCACAGATGGGAAGATGACATCATTTGGGATGCCCAGGTGATGGATTTGTTGTCATGTGTCAGAAGTGCATGGGATTGTGTATGCTTTTGGAAATGTATGCACGAGTCATACCATACTGTAGAGGAAATATATTTCGAGCAATTTACCTGAATGTGTAGCCATTGAGTTGGTGGTTCTAGTCTGAGAATTAACAATCAGTGTGTCTTGGTTCTGGGCAGAACATGGATCATATTCCAAGCCCACCTATTATGGTGCTGGACCCAAATGATCACAGTCTTATTCTGGAGATCCCCAAAGACATTAACCCTAAAGAAAACAAGGAACAAACAATGCCAGGATGCAAAAATAATAAGGTGAGATATCTTACGGATAAGGTAGTATTTTATATTTTTTTATTTGAAATGTTTCTGTAGTAAATTGCAATTTTCACTTGTTAAATCCTGTACCCTTTTTTATTTAAACATATTATTGCCATGAAATTGAAATTCTTAAAATTCTAGCAGTAAGTGCTCATAGATCATATATTTTCACATTGGGGGGCTGGGGGGGGGTTGCCAAATTTTCTTTTGGGACTTTGCACTAAAATTTTAGCAGAAATATCACTTCAACCAATGATTAGTCACCAAGGTAGCCATTTGTGCTAATTAGAATACCCCCCTCACATACACACCCTTAAAGGGAAAAAAGTGTAGAGAGAATTAGCTATTCAAATTCAGTAGTTCCTTCTCTTTCTGCATTGTAGGTTTATGTAAAGACTCCCCCCCCCCCAAAAAAAAAAGAGTCCATCTGTTTCTTATGGTACAGCCAATAAACTGAGACTATGAAGTGTGAATTAGTTTGCCTGGAAGAAGGGATCGTTTAAAACTACCAACTGAAAGATTATGACACGACAAATTTTTGAAGTATGCTGTTGTATTTTAAGTCGGACAGTTTCCTTTTTTTGTTTTATTTTTACTCTCCGATTAATCCAAGAGTTTGCTCACATAAAGCAGTTATGTTATTTGGCATTTTAAATGATATGTATGTTGCCTTATTTTTACAATCAAGAGCATTCACTGTAATGGTATATTATAAGAACTGGCAAATGGTCTTAATAGTGTCAGGAGATGATGTGGGTTTCTTTCCACCCTCAGCTGGCGACTCGTCAGTCCAAGATCATCTTGAGCAAAGCTGGCGTCATCAAAGACGACGAAGAAGAAGAAAAAGAGGAGGTAAAAGTTGGAGACCGTTTCTGTGGTTTATTTTTCAGTAGTATGAGTGCTTGCCCACATATACATGCATACATGTGTAAGAGGCGAACATTATTAAAATTTTGCAAAGCTTGCAGTGAATTCTCTCTTTTTGTGAAGTCTTTTCTTTTCTTGATTAGATTTTGAATTCCTTAAAGTCCCATCCCAATGTATTTTTAAATGTACCTTCTTAGAAACATGTGTCATAGACTGTTAGAGAAACTTCATTGCCAATTTTATTAATGGACCTCTAAATTTTATTGAGTGGTATGTACCCTATCAAGAGATATGTGCCATATTCAGAATAAAGTTCTGAGAATAAGAGACTTGAGATGGCTTGCATTCAGTATGATCTTTCATACTTTTACCAGACACCAGATTACATGGATTTTCCCTACTACCCACTTCTACTTTTACCAGATATCATGGCTACATGGATTTCCCCTACTACCCACAAAGAACTGAGACTATATGTAGCATCACTCTCTTATGAGGGTACAGATACTCAAATGTTTTAACAAGTGCCATATATATATATATAAAACTGAAGATTTCCACTTTTTTCTGTGTAAAAAAGCACCACAAAAAAGTGTATGACTGTCATGAAACCCCTCTGCATTGTGTTTCCCTGACAAGATAAAAATGGCTGCATACGAAGTGTGTCACATGAGCACCATCAATATGGCAACATTTCATTCACTAACATTTCAACAACAAAGCTAGACTCAACTTCCCACTACACGCAAAAATCTAACGATTCTCTATCAACAAACATCTCTTTATTGGATCATGATATTTAGGATTAGCTTTCTTTGTGCAATCAACGCAAATGTGTGCAAACATGACCCAAATCTTACTTTCCCACCAATTCTGTATGCACTAAGCTGACCTTGCATTTTTGCCCACGCTTTTGGATCTCAATTTCGCTTCCTACCACAGCAACAACTGAAAAGGAACCCCTACGTTGCATGACACCGGACGACTTTGACCCTAGTTTCTGGTGTGATGACAAGAGACGAACATCTACATAGGGACTTATTAGTTGGGATAGGAGATAATTCTATTGCAGCCGAAAAGTCCCTGGTGGACCTTCCAAACTAGTGTCCCACGATGTAGAGCACGCTTTTAATTCTTAACGTAGAATGGGGAAAGTAACTTGATATTTCCATGTTAGCTACCCCCATTCACAGCGATGTTTAAAGGGGAAGAAGATGGTAGTAATTATGGTAAAGCAAGTTGTGTGTTTGACTTTCAGTCCCTTTGTGAAAATGGTTTTTTGCCCCCACCCTCCTCCCCAAACCAGTTCTCTGGCCTGAGCAGAAGACTTTAATAATCTGTGGCTCTCTGCAGATTTCGACTGCTGTGAAGACAAAGGATCCATTTAATCTCTCCAATGATGAGTACTACAGCCCAAAGATCATGGACACTGCACTTCTATCAAGCATTGGCAGCAGCCTCATCCAGGTTACACCTTTCATTAGTCTTTGCAGTACTAATCTAAAACAGATTGCTAGTGTATCTTTTCTGCTATCATTGCTCTTCAGCCATGCAGGGTTTCCCGTCATAATTCTATATATGAATGAAGTGTAGGTTTACCAAAGCTAGAAATGTTTCTTAGGCTGTACATTCCCATTTTATTCCCAACTTGCTTGACCAAGAAAATGGTGCCAGCTATCTTGTTGCCTTTCACCAAGACAACAAGGGGAATGGCGTATTTCCACAAAATTCAAAATTACATTTGTCACGAATTGCACATCTGTCTTCTTGCTTTTGCTCTTTTTTTCTCTGTCAGAGTGAGTGAGTGATGGGTGGGAGGGGGAAGCCCCATTGCTTATGTGACTAGAGTCATGTTTTGATGCATGCTCTTCACATTTTTATTTTTTATTATTTTTTTAATCTGACAGCATGCCACACCAGCATCAGAACTTTTTCATCCATTTTTTCCAACATACTTGGGTCCTGCAAAACTCCGTAACTTTCATCGGCAACCTCTCAAGAAGTACTCCCATGGCACTATAGCAGAAAAGAGGCCACATGCAGTGCATTCACTCGCAAAGATTATTGCAAGGAAAGCAAAGGTATTCCCTTATTTTCTTTGCTGGGAAATCATTGCCCATTAAGAAAAGGACAATTCAGTAGGTAAATTTTTAATAAATTCAGGCAGTGAACTGATCAAATTAAGGAAATCTGAAACCAATTAATGGGTAAGTGAGAAAAATATGGGATAAGTGATTAAATAATATAATTAAAGACCACTGATTAGAGAGCACCCAGATTTGTGTTCAGCAGAATTCAATTTTGTAGCTGTTTTCTTTTGGCCATTGCCATCTTCCTTGTTGCCTTCTCAAGGATTTGTTTGATGACTGGACAAGGTATTAGCAAACAAGTTTTGGGAAACCAGAATAGTGGTGCCCTAGTTTGAATAAGAATTAACCACTGTAGTGAGAAGCCATTTGTTTTTCATTTGATGCCTTCTTTTGCCAAATCCTTGATGGGAAGCAATTACAGTTGCAATGACAGTATCACCCATGTGGCCCGTAATCTGATCTAGATACGCGAGCAGGAAAAGCAGGCCTTTGGTGGAGGAGAGATTTTCTTCATGCGCACACCTCAGGACCTCAGTGGTATGGAGGGAGAACTCATTCTTGTGGAGTACTCTGAAGAATTTCCTCCCCTTCTGAATCAAGTTGGCATGGCATCTAAAATCAAGAACTATTATAAGCGGGTAGGTTGTACAGTTGATTTCCTGCTTCCTTGATTGTATCGTTGGTGATCTCCTGTTGGTTGTTAATGTTGTGTTTATAAGATGGTGCTGTATGTTAATTGAAGGTTGTCTGAACTAAATTGGTTTCAAAATGCTGAAGTTTGTCTGTGATTAGAAACCAGGCAAGGACAGCAAGTGCCCCACGTTCCAGTACGGTGAGCTGGCCTACGCCCACACATCTCCATTCCTTGGCTGCCTGGCTCCTGGCTCCTGTCTTCAAGCATTAGAGAACAACATGTTTCGCTCACCCTTGTATGAACATGTGATGCCCAGGACCGATTTTCTCATCATCCGCACTCGGCAGCAGTAAATTCTGGGCTTCTATTCATTTGAGTAAAGAGTTTGTATGGCTGCAGCAATTTGTTGTGAAAGTCGTTAAAAGTTTAAAACTGCTTGAAAAGCACAGAGTGCTTGCTGGACCTCTGAATAAAACCTAGTATTGACATGTTTAGCTGGCATCCATACTGCATGTCTGTGTGTATGTGAGGTCATCTGTTGTGTGTGCACCACATTTATTGCATGCATCTGTAATCATGTATAGGTTTTTAATAATTGCAACCTAAACATACTTTGAATTGTTCAGTTGAGATTCATGTTTTTTTGCAGTTACTACATTCGAGAAGTTAACTCTGTTTACTGTGCTGGTCAGGAGTGTCCACTATATGAGGTGCCTGGACCAAACTCCAAGAGAGCAATAAGCTTTGTCAGAGATTTTCTGCAGGTTAGTTCATGGTCAACATGCCATGATCTTCTTTGTGCGCTTTGAAGCATGAACATGTTGACTGAATTAGACTTGTGACAAAAGACAGTACTAAGACTTACCCTAGTAAGTCTTGTGTACACACAGTATAGGGACACAAGACACTTTTCAACATACGCAGACTGTACCAGAGCATGGAATTCTCTGCCATTTAGCAGGCCAAATGCCAAACCACTGAAGCAATTTGCTACCGTTACCGTTGGAAACAATTTATCTTTTTTTCCCCAGTGTCAACTTTTTTAGTGCTGTTATTGTTATTCCAGTCTTCAAGTCACTCAGTACAGCAGTCTTTCATGCAGCTAGCTTTAATTCATTCTGAGAGTTTTGATGGGAGGGGGTTTGCCCCTGTTTGGTGTGCATAATCCACATTAAATGCATCCAGAAGGCAAATGGTTGTGGGTAAAATTTGTATATTAATTGAACATTAAAAACCCTTGGAAATGGATAGTGGCTGAGGTACAAAGTTGATGATGAATACCTTTCAGTCCACATTTAAAATCTATGCCATTCTGGGTTGGGAATCTGCACACTTTGCTGAGTTGAGGAATCATGGGGCATAAAACACATTTTTCTTGCATTTTTTGAGTGATGGGGCAATAATATGCCATAATAATTCATTTCTATATCTGTCTTTCTTCTTGGCTGGTTAATTGGTTGGTTTGTTTAGATCTGTCTCGGGTTTTATGTCTGTCTCCCTGTCTTTGTTTGATCTGTCTAAGGTTTTTTGCCTGCATGAGAATGTACCGTACAGTTATTGTTTATAAACATGATCATCATTACACAAAATGCTGTCATACACTGATTGATTTGTTAATCACTGCACACCAATAATTTCTGTTGGTAATTGAAAATTTCACTTATAATCACAAACAAATAAGAATAAATAATAAAAGTATTATTCTAGAGTGCTATTCCCCTGAAGTGCTCAATGCGTTTTACAAAAACAACGAAGACATCCACAGTATCACACAGTATATCCAGACACCATGCACACGCAACCACATAAAACCCACCAAGAAAGCAACCATCAACCACACTCACAATCTCCCTCTCTCTCTCTCTCTCTCTCACTATTTCTCTCTCACACTCTCTCTCCCTCACATAGCGCAGCATTACCAACCAGCTCGGTACAATCAGTGGAAAGCGAGGTGAAAGAGATGGGTTTGAGCTGTGTTTTGAATGAAGCAAGAGAAGGAGCATTGCAGAGTTTAGCTGGCAGTGAGTTCCAGACATTAGGGGGCCACAAAGCTAAGAGAACGCTGACCAAACACTTTCAGATTGGTTCTTGGTACAATAAGAAGTTAAGGTCAGTAAATGGGGTTAAGGCACTTGGTCAGTAAAGGCAGTTTGCATGCATTGAACTTTGCTGCAGTTTCCTTTTTTCTCTTGACCTCTTCCATGCTCTGCAGTAGAGTGACAGAAGATGGCCATCGTCACAGTACAGTGACATCAAAATCCACACGGTATAGAAGACAAAATACAAAAAGAAAAATCTAGTTTCTTCTTCTATATCATTTCAGATAAGAAATGTACTGTGTGCTTTTTGTTTTTCTCAGGCCTTTATTTATCGTCTGTTCTGGAAAAGCAAGGATGTCCCACGCAGAATCAAAATGGAAGACATTAAGAAAGCATTTCCTTCACATTCGGAAAACAGCATCCGCAAACGTCTAAAGATTTGTGCAGACTTCCAGCGTACAGGTAGGAACCGAGTGCCAGTTGGATATAAGCAGGACTGTTACCCCTAAATTTCTTTCAAACTGCACCGAGTGACTAATGAAGGTAAACGGCTGTTTCACGTAAATTTGTTTCAAACTGCACCGAGTGACTAATGAAGGTAAACAGGGCTGTTTCACGTAAATTTGTTTCAAACTGCCCTGATCAAGCACCAAAGTAAGTCAACAAGTTGTTGTATTTAAATGTGTTACAAACTGCGTTGAGTTGCGAGTGGGGCAAAAAAAGGTCTGCTGAATGCTGCTCTGTACAGGTATGCATTCCAACTGGTGGGTGCTGAAAAGGGACTTTCGCCTGCCAAGCAAAGAAGAGATCCTTTCGATGGTGACCCCTGAACAGTGCTGTGCCTGGTACAGCATGATCACAGCAGAGCAAAGACTGAAGGTAGGGTTCACCTGTTGCCCTTTTGCTGCCTGGCTAACATCCTGTGGAGCTGCCAAAGGTCATTTACCATGTTATGCTGGTTATCTGGTTTGGTCCAAGTCGCAGCTTGCATGTAATGTCTGCTCATTTCTTCTTGGGCTTCTGCAGGATGCAGGGTATGGGGAGAAGTCATTGTTTGCTCCTGAGGAAGAAAATGAAGAGGAAGCTCAGACCAAATTAGATGACGAGGTGAGTGCTTTGGGTCTGCGTTGGGCCTGTGGCTTTGCGTCTGCTGTGCAGGTTATTGGTGATGTATTAGCAAGTCCATCCTTCATTGTTAATTTCCCATTCTTCTTTTCTGTTTACATATCACATTAGTTTGGGGAAGGGGGGGGGTCACAAACATGATTGTGTGTGCACGTTTATGTACACATGTGAGAGAGATGGTGGTGAGGGGATATCAGATGTAGTTCAGTTGTCTGCTTTGATTCCTACCCAGTGGTAGATATAAGGTTTTAGCATTCAGCCGCATAATGTTTGTACCAATTCTTGAGATTGTTGGTGTTCTATTTTTCTGAAGCATTTGTGTATGCCTTGTGTAGCGCTCTGTCCTCATTTGTTCTTGTTTGATTGTATTGTGCACCCTGAGGATTCCATGTAATTGTCCTATGTTGTGTTTGTGTCGAATCCCAATTGTTAGTTTACGCTTAGTG
>SMGT01013361.1:397865-411905 GCA_004794575.1 Lanistes nyassanus
ATTAGGTTCTCGCCATGTGTGTAAACCAATAGTTTGGTGTGCCTGAATCGGATGTAAGGATTAGATTTGTTCTTGCCGTATGTGGTACAAAATATCCTTAGTTGTGTCGCATGCAGATTAAAAGAACTTAGTGCTTCTGCTAACTTTTAGTGAGATAACATTCTTGCCAATCTCCTCATGTTGGGAAAATTTCCTTGCACAGGTCAGTTTACTGACAAAAGAAGAAAGATGTTTTTGTCTCAGATTTGTGGTTCTTGTCAAAAGCAATTTCTTTTTCCTTTGCTGGTGCAAAATAAAGTAAATGTTGCACATGTAAGAAATGCATGTATGTGTCTTCCTAATTAAGACCTCTTGCCAATGTAATTAAAGTATACAAATTTTTCAAGGTTGTAACTGAGAGGTTCCAGTGTACTTACTTTTGTTTTCCTTATCCCTGCTGTGTACTACCTCACAAGGAAATAAAAGAAATCAGAGTGCTTTTTCCTGTCCTCTTAAGCCCCAGAACCACCTAGCTTCAAGAAGAGGTTCCTTATGCATCTCCTGCCAGACAATCACATAGTCTCTGTCTGTCTGCATTTCCTGTAGATCAGAAGGTTGGGTCGCTGGGAGACAATAGAGGTGGTGCGAACTTTGTCCACAGAACATGCCAAGCGAGATCAGGATAATTCAGGTATGATCCATCTTCTGTTTTGTTTACTGTAGAGCACAACTCATCAACATAAGTGTACATGTAATTTCCCATGGGTGCATCATGGGTCTAACATATAGTAGTGAAGCAACAGTGGCAGGAACATGACCTTAGTGTTGTTGAGAAGCTGCTGAATATAACTGCAATGTTTCATGCACTCTTTAACAGAAGGTGGAGGGAAAAGGAGAGCCATTAATTTTACCTCGGATTAACAATCGGAGCTTAGCCTGTTCAGCTGAGATTTTAGCATGGTTGAAACTCTGCTGAGTATATTCAGAGTTTTCTATTTTAGAATTTCCAAAAACAAGTTTCTAAAAAATTTAATTGATCTGGTTATGGTACAGTCCGATGCAGCTGTTAGAAATTTCTCTTCTCGTTCATCAGCAGTACTGGAAACATTCCAGGTTTTTTTTAGCCACTATGCTTATTGTTAATATTTTTTAAATATTGCTTTACATCATAAGAATGGGAGACTGTTCAACAACAAATCGTGCAAGGTGAATTAAACGGGTAAATTAAATTTTATTGCTTTATTATGGTTTATTGCTAACACTAATAAGTACCAAATAGTGCTTGACCCTACCCCTTACAGTAACTACTGATGCGGCGACTTGGTTCAGTCATTTCTTTATTTCCTGTTCAGAGCTATTGCCTGGCATTCGCTGTGTCTACTGTCATGGGGAAGCTGATGGTCAAGCTGTTAAAGTGGGGGCCTCATACACCCCTACTCCCCTAGATACTAATAGTTGCGGGACATCCTCACTGGCTCTCGTCTTTCCAACAGAAGGGAGTAGGCACGCGAGGAGCACCCATGATGGCTAGGGCTGAGCACTTGCTGGTGATGCGAAAGTTATCAGTGCTGTTGTCCTGCCTACATACAACAGGTGGTCTCAGGATCTCTAGGATCTCAGCTGCGCAGGCTAAGTATAGCCACAAGGATCCATCGCTAACCTCTTCAGAAGTTAATTTGACGAGGCAAAAAGTAGCTTTTTCAAAACAGACTTTGGCACATTTTACAGAATGGAAATTCGCTAGAGGCAACAGGCACTCGGCAGCCGAGCACATGGAGAGGTACAAGAAAGAGTGTCAGCATATCTTTGACCTGCAGAACAGGTAATGAAGTTTGACATGAACGTAAGATGCTGGGAGTCTGTGTGCGGTGGTAGTTTATTGGTTACGTAGGGTTAATTCTGTGTGTTAGTGGCTGGTTGGTTGGTTATTGTTCACTTAACATCCTGCCACAAACTGGGTGCATATCAGGACAGTGGACTGTAGGAGGGATGGGGTCCTGTTGCTAAGCTGTGCACTGAAAGAGCCACCAGACTGATAGCTGCAGTGAGATGGCCAGTGTGGACAGGTAGTTAATGTGTGAGGAGATGGCAGGATGGAGTTTGCATAACTTCAGAAACTAATCATCCTCCCCCCCCACCCCCCGTGTTAGTGGCACTGACTTTCTGAGATCATTTTGTTGGTTATATGGAGTTATTATCCATGTTGTCCAGGTATGTTTCCAGGAAAGGTTTATATTTTAATTTTTGTAATAGTGGAATGATGTGAAGAAATAGAGCCAAAAAAACTGCTGAATTTTCCCCGTGACCCTTCTTTTCTGCATCTCTCCTTCCATCAAGAAGGCAGGATAACTAGAGCAGTGTGATGCACATAAGGCTGTTCTATCAGCTTTTAATTTGCCTAATGCATGAAGTTTTGTCTGCCCTGAGACCTTGTTAGCTACCTGGGCATGATTGTCACTTAACTGCTTTGTTGTGCAAAGCATGTCAGCCCGCAAGGGGCAGTGTAGGTGTGAACGTTGAGTCTGTATGTGAATTTGAATGTGAAGGTAGACTACTTGCCTATCAGCCTGCAGAAGGATAAAGGCAGAGGGTGTGTAGAACCATGCCAGGAAAGCTGGGGTGAACGTGCAAAGTGGCATGTGGAAAACGAACAATCTGTGTTTGTTAACCAAAACAATTAATGACTAATCAAAACAAAGAGATAAAGACAGAAGAGCTCCCATCATGGGAGTGAGATCAGTTTGTGGAATGGAAAGAAAAGAGCATTAAATACATTAAAGTGTGTTTCTAAGAACATAAACATGCTACATGTACGTGTACTTATTTTACATGATTTATATCCTAATTTGTAATAAGTGGGTTAAAATTATTATAAAAGGAAATTGTGCAAGAATATGGATTAGTATGCTGCTTGTATTTTGATTGCCCTGCTGAGAGATGACGAACTGCGAGTTTGTGCAAGTGGCAGAACATGCAGGGGTGTCAGACGTGTCAGCATTACTGGTGAAGACAGCCCAGGTTTCCATTTGTCATCTGTTTTTTTTTTTAAAGAAACTCCAGCCAGAATTAGTAAGCACATATTCAGGGAAGATTTTTTGGATGAAAAATTGAAATGATGTGTATTGCAGAATCCTTGCATCCGAAGAAGTTCTGTCTTCAGACGAAGAGTCCAGTTCAGATAATGACTCGGACTTTGAGGAGATGGGCAAGAACATTGAGAACATGCTAGACAACAAGAAGACTATTTCTGAGGTTTGGAAGCTGTTCCATAACTTTACTGGCCTTTCCTTTAAATAGGGCTACTTAGCTGTTATTGATGTTTCATTCGTTTATTTGGCGTGTGGAAGTAAATGCATCCCTGTGATGACTTCTGTCAGATAAATTTAGGCTTGCCACCGTTAAGTTTCATTGGTTTGTATATCTGTAAAAATATATCGGCACCCAGGTCACTGGGTTTAGAAGGCAGAAAAACCTAACCTGACATCGAGTCCTTTCAGTGTTGCACTGACATTACACCTGTCTGATGCAGCATAGCATAGCAGAAGGAAGGAGTAGATCAGGCTGGGTGGCACATCACATACACTCTGGTGTCTCATATGAGAGTTAATGAGCACTGTCTGATGCGAGCAGAATGAAGTGTACTCGCCTCTTGCACATCCCTGAAAGATGTCATAGAATAATATGTCCCTGTTGTGAGTGTCGTCCGAGCATGAAGTGCATGAGAGTCTATGGTAGCATCCGAACATGGCAGTCACAGTTGAAGCACAATATAAGATCAGTCATGCGAGGGAAACATTGGACATGCCTTCTCTTGAAACTGCAGTCAGTTTCTGGTAGTTGTGTCGTCATCACATGTGGCTGTCAAGGTGAAGAAATCTGATAGGCTGGAGGGGCTAGATGCAAGATAATTTGACTACTGTCATTGCAGTGGTGCAGGCGAAGATGTTGTACTGGGCAAGTGAGGGGTTTAGTGATCAAGGGAATGTTTTTATCTGCAAGAACAGACCAAACATGGTAAAGAAGACATTGCATGTTGTAAACATGAACATTGGTCGGACATAACAAAGAAAGATGATTCGCATTAATGCAAAGCGTCGACATCATAATCTGGTCTCTTGAGAACAATGATAATTTTTCTGTGGACTAGTCTGTGTGCTTTGTGACCTCCGTCTTGTTTTCATCAATCATTCTGTGTTATTTCCTGACTGCCTTTTTTTTTTTTGGCTAATGTGTGTGTTGCTAACAATGTCTATGTTATGTTAATGTTTGCTGCTTATGTCTGTTACTACTATTTATTACTAAGGCATGTAACTAATTTTTACACAGTAAAGTATATGTTGCTAATATTTGTGCAACTATTGCTTATATCAGTAATTTTGTGTTATGCTGTTGGTGCTACTAATATCTGTGTCACCAATGTTCGTTACTAGTTTTCGTGTAAGTGCTGTTTATGTCACTAATTTTTGTGTTAAAATTTTTTGACATAAACAAATGTTTGCACTTTGTGCTACTAAAGTCTGTGTCACAAATTTTTCAGCTATGCTGTTTGTGCTTCAAATATTTTACGCTACTGATGTTTGTTACTAATGTTTGTGGAGTACAGCTGCACTTAGAGAAGGAGGAGGCAGAACGCCTGGAACTACAGCGCATGCTGAAAGGCGACGTGAGCGATAAAGAGAAGGAGAAAGGTGATCACAAAGGCAGCTTTTTTGCTGACAGTATGGTGAGTGATGTCAGAAATTCTGTGTTTTTTTGCCAGAAAATTAACAAATAAGATGTGATACTATGAAACGTCAGCTATCACGAGACAGTGTTGACTTCCCAACCAACACTCTTCTGATTGTCAGTATTTGCTTATGAGAGTGGATATAATGAGAAATTAGACGTAATAAGAGCATTTTCACATTTCAGATAAGCAAATTCTCTCAACCTAAGTGGCAGAATACCCACGCATGACCTGACCTTCAACATTTTAACAAATTCCTTTCTGAGTGCCCTGGCTTTTGCTGCCTCTTCACTGACCAACTTACCAATGACAGTCGAGTGACTGCAGCCATCCCCTTTAGCAGTCCTTCTCACCCACTTGTGGCCATCCTTCCTGATCACAGTTCTGTCCTCTCTTCCGAGCTTTCTGCCATTCTGCTGGCCCTCACCCACGCTCAACGCTCTGCTCCAGTTCTTTTGCTGCCATACGCGCCCTTGCCTCTCAGTCCTTAGACCAACCTTTCTTGATTCCGATCTGCTCTCAGCTCTCTTCTTCATGCCAGAAATCTTAACATCGTCTTTATCTGGGACCCAGGCCATGCGGGCATTCCAGGCAACACACGCGTTGACCGAGTTGGCTCGCTGCCTCATTTGTACCTTGTTTTCCCCTTTTTTGCTTAATAATTCTATCCGTTTGGGTTTTCCCACTGTTGTTGCTGTGATGTAGCCCTAACTGCTGACATGACGTTAAACCCCAACAATCAACAAACCTAATTGCCATGTGACAATAGCCTTGATAATAATGCTTCTTTCAGTCCGTGTCATTGTTGGGACATGCCTGTCACAGGAAGGACGCAAACTGAAGATTACAAGAACATTCATAGATGAAACAGGGAAGCCATACAGCCGCTCAGAGATCATCCGTGAACCAGCTGTAATCAGTGCCTACCTCCGTATTCGACAGACCAAAGACGCAAGTTTTATGTGAGCAGAGGCCTGGACTCAACTTGTTGCTTCAGTATCAAACTTAAATGAGTGATGTAAATAATTTTGGGAAGCTAAATGCCGAGTACTTCTGATGCTGTCAAACATCAAAGAGCCAAAGTTAGCATGGCGAAAGCTGTGTGGATCCACAGTCAAACTTCCTACGACGCTTTGGTTTGTCTGTTTATATGTTTTCGATTAGTCGTGTGCGTGTTGGGTTGTTTTTCCTCAGCTAGAACCTTCACAGTCATTCCCTTTTGTTTGGTTACTTTCTTTTGTCCTTTAAAAAATGTTGCAGAAAGCAGCTTGTGGCCATGGATGAGGAGACAAAATTTGAGATGAGAAAAGAGAGAAGAAGGTGAGTTGGAGCATGTGTTTGAAGTCGGTGGCCTGCGTTGATGGCTCAGAGCGTGGATATGTGTGTGTCCCTTGAGTGTTCAGCTGGTCACTGGCTCTTTTGACTCCCAGCAAATACTCTGTCTTTCGTGAAGTTGTGAATGAAATTTTCTTGTCACAATACTGTACCATGACCCAAAGTGCTTCCAAAGGGGGGCTTACGAGAATTTGCGTACACAAGTTTTGTTTGGAAGGTGTGGTTAGATATCGCTAACTTGAGAATTTAGCACTTTGGGTCATGCTAAGTATTGCTAAAGAAACTCAAATTTAAATAAATGTATATTTATATGAGATGGTGAACTAGAATGTGTTTTCCATTAGCAGTCAAGAAGCAGTTTTGTATATTTGTATCCATGCAATTGTTCTCTTTTTGAAAAGGCTTCAAGAACAGCTACGCAGAATTAAACGTAATGAGCAGAAACCTCAGGGTCTCCCTCCTGTGAGCAGGCCGAAGAAGAAAAAAGAGAGTGCAGCACTTTCAAAGGTGTGTGGCAGTCAAGTTTTTGTAGGCTTGAAATTCAGCGAGAGAATTTGTAACAACGGCATCGTTGAAAGAATTTGCTTGGTAACTTGAAAGTTAAAAAGCAACTTACATTCATCAGCTGCAGAAGACACACTCAGTTGCTGGCATGTGCACAGGTAAAATGTGGGGCATGTGGTGCAGTGGGGCACATGCGAACCAACAAGGAATGCCCCATGTACACCAGCGCAGAGGAAGCAGGTACAGTGGGAGCCACGATGGATGACGATGACGAGATGGGAGAAGATGGCGTGCAGGTTGCTGACGAAGAGCTCATTAATGTTGAAGGGACCAAGATCACGGTTTCCAAAGCAGTGTTTGACAGGTACTTGCTTACAGTCATTGTGCACAAATTTTCCAGTGTATGTGAGAGAGAGGGAGAGAGAGGGGGAGTGGGAGAGAGAAGGTGGAAGGGGTGTGGTTAAGTGTGCAGGTTTCAGGTTTCTTTTTTCTTCACCCACAAGGTAATATCCACAGCGGATATTGAAATAATATTTACAAACACATAGTGCACCCATTCAGAGGCAAAACATGTCTTTAAAACAAAATTTAAGGTGGGTCTTGGCAGGCATTCTTTCGAAAAATTGTATTGAAATAACTGTATGGCCATAGTGAATACGTCGTTTCTCCCTTCCTATCACTCTCAGTTGACACATGAAGTCTCTTCAGGCCGGCCACTCATACTTACTACAAGTTACTTGGGATCACAGTGTGCAGTACACACAGACACTGCTGTTAGCAGAAAGTCAGTCACATGTCTGGCAGTCTTCCCACAGTGACGATTTAGGATGACTGAAACCGTTAGATCACCGTAGATACATATAATGACTTAAGGTCACTTTCCATCTGGAGACGTTGATAGCATATCTGGCTATTCTGTTGGAACTTCTAGTGCCTGGGTCACTCCATCTCAGTCTGGGATATTGGACATCTACACAAAATCCCTACATGGAAAATTAGTGCTCCATCTTTGCGTTCACTACTTATGTATCCTTATCCACACTCAGAAATCCACCTTTAGGCATGGCCAAAGATATCTTTACACCCTTCTGCTTCCACAGTATGCTTGCGTAGATGAGGGTTAGCATGTCGGTTTGGCCAGTCTTTATCATCCGAGAACTTATCTTCCCTGGTTCCTTGTGCCAGTGGCATCATGGAGACTAGAAGGTGGTCTGTGTGACTGCAAAGTGCGGTCTTCATCCCATCGTTCAGTAGTCTCCCCCTGTATTTTTGTCTTATTGTCTTTTCATACTGTCCCTTTATTGAATAAAACTCGTCCCAATGTACCTAAGAATAGCTGCTGCATTTTCATTGTATTCTGTAAATTTTATGTCCCCTCTCCCTTTTAAGATTTCAAGCAAACTGCTTTGATTATTATGTAAATAATTAGTGAACATGTCTGAAGCTCAAAATTTATGTAAGTAATACACCATGAGAGCTTTGAATATGTTGACGTCTTTACCCAAATTCTAGAGAAAATAACCATGTGTATCTTGATGCTGTATATTATGATTCCAGAGCCAAAAATGCCCAGCGTAAGTCACTGGTGTTGAAGTTGCCCAAGGTAACGATGGAGATAAAAAAGAAACGCCGGATTGGTGGGACTGTGCAGAGTGACTGCATGAAGGTATGTCTACTTTTGAATGTTGTGTCGTTGTTGTTTAAAGACTTCATTCTTTGTACAAAAATACATCATGAAATTTATTGCCAATAACTTTTCTTTGGTCTTCCAGTTTTTTCAATCCATCTTAATTTTAATAGACAACAAATTAACCATCCATATGTTTTTTTTAAAAATAAGCTCTTGTACGAAAGCTGAGTTGCTGGTGACAGTTTTAGTCTGGTTAGAAATGTGTACTAATTCCATCCAAGGCTGAGCAGTGACTGCACAGAGACTCTTTTCTTGCCTGTACCCAGGGCAACAGGTCTTATAACTCACTACGTCTCACTCCTTTCTTGTCTGTGCACAGGGCAACAGACCTTATAACACTGCTTCTCACTTATTTCTTGTCTGTGCACAGGGCAACAGACCTTATAACTCACTGCTTCTCACTTATTTCTTGTCTGTGCACAGGGCAACAGATCTTAGTAATTGCCAGATGGTGCTTGGCTACTGAGCAGATCAGATGCATATCAATTAGTGTTAACAACAAACAACTTCTGTTTTCTTTTGTGAAATTAATTTTAGCAGACTATGTGCATCACTTGTACAACCTTATGCCTCCGTGTAAGATAGCTTTGCATGAAAGACCGAGTGGGCACATGAGCAGTGATCAGATGACAAGGGGGACCACTCTCTGACAATGAATGTGTAGTGACAAGTAGGATCAGACGTGTTGCTTAGTTACAAGCAGTGAAAATGTTGGCTGTGCTGTCTTGGATCCAGTTAAGATGAAGTGTGCAGCACATGCACACATTTCTAACCTCACAAGATCTAATTGTACCAGGAAGCAATTGCCTTTTGTGCAAGTTCAAGTTGCGGATGACTGACACAAAATGTGTGCTTGCACCTGTGCGCTTCATGTTACAGAAGCGGAAGCAGACGAGCCGCTGCAGAGCTGATCCCTTGGTGACCTTGTCCTCCATGTTTGAAACCATCCTTAATGAGATGCGGACCCTGCCCAATGTGAGTGCTGCTTCTGCTTTTGATGTTTGGTCTGCACATAGGGCTTGGGGCTATCTTTGGTTGTTCAGGTTGCAGACAGCATTGAAAATCGTGTATAAGCCATCTTGAGCTGCATACCAGCCCAGTGTTAGGTGCAGACACCTTGTGCAAGACCATGAGTAGGTCATTGGAAGACAAAACCAGAGGGCCATTTCAAACATACTTGTGGCAAGTCTCAGGAGATTCAGTAACATTGCCTGCACTTGGACCTTCAGTAGATGTGAGGACAGCTGAGGGCCATCCTTCATCTTGTTCTGACTTTAAGATGTGTGACTGAGCTGTGACAGATGAGCTGTGTATAAACTACCTTGTCTACATAATGTAGTGCCGGTGACTGAGTGCTGAGCAAGAGGCTGTCTTTTGTCATGATTCCAGCTGGTGAGGAAACATTTGTCTGGATTATCATAAGTATGTTACTTCATTTCAGACGCAATTATTCCTGCATCCTGTAAATGCTAAAGATGTTCCGGACTACTACACCATTGTACAAAAACCCATGGATCTCCAGACTATGCGAGAGGTGAGTAGCTTTGATCTCCAGACTGTGCAAGTTTTGTACCTCTGATAAATGACTGCCGTTTTTACCACTACCTCCTTTTTTTCCTGACCAAGTGCAGTGCAGTCCACCTATTACTAATTTGGTTACCACAAAATTGCAGTTATAACGAACTCAGTTTTTTCCCCTGCATATTCTCTTCTCATAGTCTATTAATACAATGACCCCGCAGGGACCCGCAGGGCTAAGCAACCCCAGAGGCCACATAGATTTACATGTTTTAAAAAAAAATACCGCTTAAAAACTACCACACTCACAGTAATATATTTTACATATTTAGAAAGATCTATTCTTCGGCATCACAATGGAAACAATACTTTTAGTTAGAAATATTAAATATACTACTTACTATTTGGTGCCAAATATAGTAACTTTTTGCACACACAACAAACGAAACACATGTAGCCATTGTTAACAACGGAAGTAGACCTGGCCAGCCGCTACACTAAACCTCGTTTGGCAAGCCGAAACTTTCCGAAACTCATTTAGACAGTGCAGGGGAAACAAGCGATGATAGAGCTCTACAATGATATAAAGTTTACCTCCCTTACACCGTTAAATGCGTCGCTGCAAATTTTTTAATTCGTCGTAAGTCTGCCAACACCGCGGACTCGCGGGTCATTTAGGTCGTTGCAAGTTAGCCAAACCCTCGGGGTCAATGAGTTAAAGGAATGAATACATCAGCTTATCTGAAATATGAAAAAACTTCAAATGTGTGTGAATGATTTTGGATTCAAAATAGGACTCGGTGCAGATAACGACTTTACTACGCAAAACTTCAAAAACCATTTTCATAGGATGAAGCTATAGTATAGCAGATATTTCATAAAATAGTGTAATTTATGACTACAAATTTCTTAGATAATTGACCAAGCAATGGGTAAAAACCAAATGCTTTCTCGAGCAATGTGCTGTGTACCATTTTAACACCACCACTCATTTGCATCACACAACACAACCAACTTTTAAAGAAAATCAGAAGCTGCTAAAGGCAGCAAATCACTAGCTTTTTTCAAGAAAGGCTGAGTTTGAATAACAGTTGAAGCAAAAATGACTTGTGTTGTTATTTGAAGTAGTTTCATGTGTAAGTTTGTTGATGTTGAGATGTATTGCCTCAGTAATGTTTAGGACCCCCTTTTAAAACCCCTCTTCTTTAAGAACATTTTGGGATGAAACACTCAAGGTGGTAAATAAGAGGTATGACTGTATAAAGACTGGAAGAGCCAACTTATCAATGTCTAATTAAAAGTTTGCAAGGTAGTATGTCTGAGAAGCAGAACACTCTGCCAGGACTCTTGTTGTCTGTGCTGCTTCTGTTTGTGGGGATAGGTCTTACATACTTTCTGTTTTCATCATGCAATTTGTGATGGCATTTTATTTGGCAAGATATTTGAAGGTTGTTGCACTCAGCAGATGTTTAATTACACGTGAAAGTACTGGGCCCCAAGAAAGCTTGTTTCTAGATCATGGAACAACTTTGCAGCCTTCTAGAAATACTACCAGAGATGATGAGGAAGAGGATGTAAACAGGTGGCATGCAAATGGCAACCAAGCTGTGATTTTGTAGGGAAAAAAGTGTTCTTTATATTTACTTCCCATTTACTTAGTTCTACAAAAGTCATTTTACTTTTATTGATGAAAATATGTGTCCTGTTGTTCATACCTCTTGACCATGATGTCTTCATGTAGATTATGTTTTTCATCAGAATAATCGCAAGATGAAGTATCAGACCCGAGAGCATTTCCTCAGCGATCTGAACCAGATTGTGGAGAACAGCCGCTTGTACAATGGTGAGCATACAGGTGGCCTGCTACTTCAGGCTTGCAGCGACTGTGATGCAGCCTGCAGTACCTAGACAGAGCACTGCGTTGGTCAGCTGCACGGCCTGCAGCATACACAGCTGCTGCCTGCGAGTGCAGGCATTTTGACACTCCGTCCGAGAAGAAGAGGGAAGCTGTGTATATTAGGGGACGGGCGTGTGCGTATGTGTGTATGCATGCATACCTGTGGGACAGAGATTTGTGCATGTCATTTGTTCTGTCGTTTTTCTGTTTCTTCAACTTTTACCAGATACCATGATTGTCTGGAGTTTCCCCTCTTATCCATGGGTAAAATTGTGGTATCTGGTAAGTTTTGAAGAAGCTGATTTCTTTTCTCCCAGCATGATGTTGCTGAGGTTTCATTATGCCATGCTGCACTCTTATACAGGATGGGCCCATCTGCTGACTGTTGCTGCCCAGTCTATGTTGGATCATTGCCTCAAGAGGCTTGCCGAGGTGAGCAGCCACGTCATAGTGTTGTCCACGTCATAGTGAGATGTGATGTTGCCTAGGGTTGCACTGGTCCCCACAGACTCTATACACCATGCACACCTGACCACCTCTGAAGGAGGAGGTCAGTGGTTTGTACCCCGGCTGAGTCACACCTAAGACTTCACAATTGCCAATCTAGCAGCTGCCCTGCCAGATGCCTGGCACTACAGGGAACAGTACTAGGACTGGTTGCCCTGGAGTCATTATAACGTGACTGGGTGGGACTGAGGCCCGTGTTGTGCCAGCAGTCCCACGTGTGGCAGCACGCAAACTTTGTCTAAGCCACACCATCTTGATCTGCACCTCACTTGCAAATGATGTGAAGCCAGCCATGCACATTTTTGATTGGTTGTGTCCAGCACCGAGTGTGAGAAAGCCAGGGTGTCTTTGCACTCTTATATCCATTGTGCACCTTCATGATGGCGAGTTAGGTGCTCATCAAGCTGCTTGAACAGACGGCTTAGATAATTCTCTATGCTGGTTTCTTCATGGGATATGAACTAACATGCAAAATGTGAGGAAAATAAGCAAAAGTTGGCATCTCATTCTCAAAGCAGATAAAATACTAGGCAGGGCCAAAGCTTCTCTTTGAACAAGGACCACCAAGTAAGCTGTTAGCAGATTACACAAAACTCAGAAGACATTGCAAGAAGACTTTGTGAGATCCAGACAGCATGGTAGATTGACAGAGTAAAATCTGCAAATTTGGGAGCTTTCCACACCATGTAAAGAACAAACTTATTTTCTTTTAAACACCACTCGCAGTCTTGTGTTGAATATGGTCTTGTTGCATGTTGCTGCTTGTGCCAAAATGATGTACAACATTGGATTGTAAGCATAGAATTTGGTTTGGAATTTCAGTGGGGTAATGGTGGGCAGCAGTTATCAAATGAAATAATTGACACAAATCACTGATGGATTATCACAGCGAGAGCAGAAGTTTATGCGGTTGGAGACGGCCATCAACCCTCTTCTCGATGACAATGACCAGGTGGCGCTGTCGTACATGTTTGAAATGATCGTGGAGAAGATGAAGGGCGTTGAAAATGTGAGTGAGATGCAGATGTAGGAGGGTGGTGGTGAGAACTGGTGTAGCATTTTGCATTCATGTCTGATTGTTTCTTCCATATTAGATTGTCTTATATTAATATTTTAAATGCCCTTGAAAACATTTGCTTTATGTGAATTGGTCAAAGAATTGGGATAAAGCATTTTGTTATGTCCACACATTATGTACATTTATAAAGTTATGAGTCTGTTGACTACAGTATAGTTTTGCCTTTAAAGTGTCCAGTGCATAGAGAAGGTGTATTATTTGGGTGTGTATATGTTTGTATATGCATGTTCACACAGTTGTGTATATTAATGTGTATTGTAATGCTGCTGAGCAGTCATGGCCATTCCTTCAGCCAGTCAACAAGAAGAATCTCAAAGACTACTGCAGTGTCGTCAAGAAACCCATGGATCTTGCCACATTGCTCAAGGTTTGTCGCTCTAAACCACTCTTGCCCTTTGCAATCATTTGCATCCTGCTTTTACTCACACCTGTAGCATAATGGATGCACACACCACCACCACCACCGCCACCGCTTTCAAAAAAGCAGAATGTTGTCGCTTACAGCCAGTAATTCATTTGCACAACAGAAAATTACGTTGTAGCTGGACTGTACCTGAGAGGTGACTGTGTTGTCATATGTGGACAGAATGTTCAGGACCACAAGTACCAAACGCGAGAGCAGTTTATGGAGGATGTGGAACTGATCTACGTCAACAGCCTCAGCTACAATGGCCCAGACACCAGCTTCACTCAGACCGCCAGGAGAATGATGGAAGTTTGTCGCGAGTGCATGTCTGAGGTACCTTGGCTTCCTTGTGTATGTCTGCATACGTGCACACATGAGTGTGTCGGGGGGGGGGGGGGGG
>SMGT01013361.1:411913-430521 GCA_004794575.1 Lanistes nyassanus
GGGGGCTTTTTACATATGTGAAACATTTTCCTTGATTGCAGTGAAAACTTTTTGCTTGATGATGATGTAGCTGTCCTGGGGCAACCTCTACTCCATGGCAGCACCGTATCCTGGAGTGGATAAATATCTTGTGGCAGTTGGTCGCCTGTAAACGAAATGCAGTAGCTATGATTATCAGTCACCTGCTTTAAAAAATTATGTAGTTTTCTTTTTTTTTTTCTGTGCAGAACGAAGAGTACCTGAGTCAGCTGGAGACGGACATCCAAGCTTCAAAAGAGGCAGAGTTGTATGGTGCAGACTCGGAAAGTGTCCTCACAGGGACATCACTTAACCCAGAGGGCAGCCTCATGGGTGAGTGGTTATTACAGTCAAGATACCAATAGGACAATGTTAGCCATCTTATGTTAACCTGAGAAACACGCTATGGGTTGGTATGAATTTTGTGGTGAGCCACAAGAGATTTATTTTGCTGGCACAAGGTTATCAAGCGCAACTTCCTCCGTAAGTAGCTATGCAAAGTCTTTCTGCTGA
The DNA here is from genome assembly GCA_004794575.1 of Lanistes nyassanus. Taxonomy (NCBI): domain Eukaryota; kingdom Metazoa; phylum Mollusca; class Gastropoda; order Architaenioglossa; family Ampullariidae; genus Lanistes; species Lanistes nyassanus. The sequence continues at coordinate 412,445 of SMGT01013361.1, forward strand.
TATACTTTGGACAGATTTTTTTTTTTAATTGGGGGAGACAGTAGCAGAAGACGGTGATGTCTGGTTTGTATCACGAAGATGTGAGTAGCTGACTGTAAACGCTTAAAGCCAACCGTTTGTTGTGCAGGTTGCTTTGTGTCATTTCAATGTAAAGATGTCCGAAGACTTGCCTGAAACTAAATGGCTTCAATAACGTGACAGGTGGCGAAAGTGAAAGCTTAGACAGCTTTGCTTTGGATGACATCAACACCATTGCAGAAGATCCAACCAGTTCATCTTCACTGCGATGCCAGACTATTTTGCAGGTGAGATTGCTGTTTGGTCATCAGACCTAACTCTGCTTCTGGGCTGCCAATGACATTTCACAGTGACACAGTGTATATTCCTTCCAGTCTGCATGTAAGAGTGCACACACTTGTATGATGTGTATTGTGTATGTGCATGTATAAACATGTGTTTCAGAATGTATAATTATGTATACACTTTTTTTGTTCCATTTCATTTGTTTTAATAAAGAAGTGCAAACTTGTTTCATGGGTAAATTTCTTTTGCAGAACATTCTCTTTCCTCTTTGAGTTAACAGTTCGGATGGAGTGTTTTCATCTATTGATACCATTGTGATCTCATAGATTTCGGCACGATTGACATTAATGCTTGCAAGCTACGACAAGTGCAGTAATCTGCGTATTTCGAAAGATCAATTTTTCAACATCAAAATAATCATGAAATTTTGCCGAAAAACTGTTAAGGGCAGGACTTACCTTTTGAGTGTTAGATTGAGTCACAGGATGCACTTTACATGCCTGAACAGTTTTGTCGTATATAAGAATGCTATTGGTGTACCGTCTCCAAAGTGATAGGAATGGGTTAACCTTTGAAGTATTGCTTTTATGTCTGCTGGCTGCTAGTTTTTTGGTTTGTTTTTTGATTTTGTTGGAAGGACACAACATAAGTAAACAATACATTTGCGACTTTTGTTTGCAGACAAAGGAAGAAAGTTCAGAATCGGAGTTTATAGATGTTGAAGGAGACAGTTCAGATGAAGTGATCTGCAAGAATAACAGTCCAAGCAGGAAAAGGCGCTTTTCACAGGTAAACTGTGTGTAACGTTTCCTACACCGTCCCTCCCTTTCATGCACCCTCGCTCATCCAGTCATACAGACGACCGACTAGGAGTGCACATCTCAAACTTTATTAGTTGAGAATAACCTATTGCAGGTAGTGGCTGGCTTAGCCATGCAACCTGTTCCCTCATCTAGTGGCTGTAATTGGACCTCTTCTCTCTACTGTCTGGCCCTGTTGGTGACTCAGACGGGAGCCTGCCCTTCTACTACTCTCTAACTTTTCCTGGCCGCTAAAGGCAGTGGCTTCTTCCAGCCTGATGCTCGGTTGTGCAGCTGCAGCGGAGGTGCACTAAGAAGACAGCCCTGTGGCTCACCTTCCACTGTGCCCCTCAGTCTTCTACTTGCTACATCCTGCCTTTGGCCTTCGTGGTCAAAACTTTCCAAGTCTGATGGCCGAGCAAGCAAAGCCCCAAGGGATGGGCGTAAGCCCGAGCAAGCTTCTCCCTTCTTTTGGGTCTGTGTTTTCCTTGCTCCTCTTTTTTCCAGACTCCGAGTTCCCCCTTTTTATTTCTCCATCTTGCAGCGCCCTTGGCATCATGTGATCTATCGCCCCCTCGTGTGACCCTACCCTCGCAGCCAGCACCATGTGGGTATCCAACTTATGACCTGTTCACAGGCGCTAGTTCCAATTTTGGGTTTCCCGAGTTCACCGACCGCTTGTTGCTGATGCAGCCGTGCTTGGCCGACATCATGCTGTCTCCCTAATGAGACTATCGTCAATGACACCTGGGCAGGGAAGGTTGGTTAACCCCACAGTACATGTGTCATTCCCTGTGTGAGAAATACATTTCCTTTTTTGTACGGAGCAGGCTACCCTCTGGTCCGTGACACCCACAGGTTTATTAGCTAAGTAAACACCGCTGGTCTTACAGGCGCCAGCTGTCATTTTGTGATATGTGTATATGGGATATTAGCAGTCTCTGTTACAGTACTCAATTGAACCGTTGCTGCATTAGTTGTAAGTTGGTTTTTAATTTCTAAATATTTCATGTCATCAGATCAGTGGAGAGTGCAGCATTTTGTCATAAATGGGAGGAAACATAAAAGTGGCATACATTTCAGGTCGAGCCAGATGGTGCTGCCATGTACCAGGCACCTAAAGACCTTTGTTCAGTTTACGATGACATCTGTGAGGACCGAGACCACATTGATGCTGGTGACGATGAAGATGATGAAATGCGGGAGCAGGATGATATTTTGGGCAAGTATTTCTTGTATCAAGCTGACAGTGATACTTTATTTTTATCTGAAGATGACAATGACACTTTATCCGAAGATGACAGCGACACTTTACCCGAAGATGACAGCGACACTTTATCCGAAGATGACAGCAACACTTTAGTTTGCAACTCATTGTTGCTTTGCTTTTTGCTTTAAGGTAACCTGAGTGAGAGTGAAGGTGAGGATGGAAGTGAAGAGGCTGCTTTAAGTGTGCACCATCAGCATGCAGAAGCCTGTGGCTCAAATCACGAAGCTATCATAACTCCCAGCAGTGCTGAAATGCAGATGGAAGCCGAGGATGTAAACTTTGATCCCACAGAATTTTTCCGGAACAGTGCATTGGCTGCTGAGATGGCTGCATGTGGTGCTGACAGCAAGGAGGCTGGCCTGCGGTTGTTGGAGTTTGGTGAGGATAGAGATGAAGAGGATGAAGCACCGCTCATTCCAACAGAGAACCAGGATTACGAAGGATTTGACATTGATGAGTATTTGTAATTGACAAGCATTTGTAGGCATTATGACTGATGTGCTTATGCTTGAGGTATTGCTTGGAATGTCGAAAAACTGGCCCTACGAATGTTCTTGATACTGAGACTTGCACTTGACCTGCTCAGCCCAGCCCACAAAGTTTCTGAGCACTCAAGTAGGGTTTTATGATAAAACCCGTTGTGCCCTTAAACCTTATCCAACATGCCCACAACACTGACTCGGCATTTCTCCAGCTTGATCCAGCATCCCTTTAGCTTTTCAGAGCCTGGATGGGCCAAGCAGTAAGAGCAGTCCATGAGAAGACAACCCCTTCTGAGAACCCTGTCCATATAATTGGGTCTTTCAGTTTGTTTGGCCACTCTCTGCCATTATCTGGGTCTGCTGGTTATGACAGGTGAAGGGACATTATGTTATGGTATCTGGTTAAATGTGAAAGAAAAGGAATTTCCATTTTTTAAAAAACGTCTCGGCTGACCTGGCATGCTATGTTAACGTATGTGCATGTATAGATAGAGATTGTGTTATGCTAGAATTTGTCCTCCTTGCATGGTATGGGGAACTAGTGCTCGTGTGAAATGGTTAAAAATAAGCATTTGTGATTTCAAGAGGATCACATATCTTTTTGTGGCAGCTTGCTATTTAAATACATTATTCAGGTTTTTGTACCTTAACTAAAATAAATAAATAAAAATAAAATGTGGATTTTTAACGCGCGAGAACACATTTCATGCACACTTCACACTTAACTCAATCTAATCACGCATCTTACAATGCGCAGCTTCGCTGCAGTCACAGCATTTTGGGGCGATTTGTTGTGATTTTACCGATTTTCGAAAACTTGCTAAAAAAACCCCCCAAAAACTATGAAAGTTAGAAACATACTTCAAACGTTGTTGGAAAGATAAATTTAAGTGGAAAAAGGATTTTCCTACCTGAAATCCGTCTGTTGCTGATGGTGTGTGGAAGACTGTTGAATTATGTAACTGTAAAGTGTATGTATTTATTGACACCAAACACTCGATCACGTATTACAGCCGCCTGCAGTGTAATCCACAGAAATGTAATCCACACACATTTATCGTCTTTCCCCTCCTCACTAAGGTTAGTGAGTATCATTTTTTGTCTTCGAACGATAAATTTTCGAACATTTGTGACCAGACATTCGAAAATGGTGGCCAGTCATTTTTGCCCACTCACGAGGTAGCACATTGCAAAGAGCACAGAACTCTGAAAACCTGTCTAGTTTGTGGTCTAAGGGAAAGAACTCTGTGGAGAAATGATTTTAGAATAGGAAAACACAAGTGACATCCCTTTCCAGTGAACGACTTTCGTGCTTTTAGTCGGCGCAAAATAGTGAGCATAGCGCCAAAATCCAAGCGCAAAGATAACGCTACGGACATACACCAGCCGCCACTTTTCCAGCGCAGTGATGGGTTTGGGTTAAAATTATGTCTTGATTAAATGGCTTTTTTTTTTTTGAATACTACCATGGCAAATTGTGAGCATATTTAATTTTAGTTTGGCAATTTTCTGCCAGGCAAAATTCTTGGTTAATGACATTCTTAGTGTCAAGTTTGGTTTTTTCAGTTTTTGAATGCTGTGATCATGCACCCCTAGATTGCATGTGCAGTTTCTTGAGGCTGTGAGCACGTGCATGCAAAGGTAGAGAGGCTAATGTGAATACATAAGCAGTCGGGCAGATGCACTGGCCATTTCATATTTTGGAATGTGGAACTGGAGTCCTTTATTACCTAAATATGTATGATTATTTCACAAAGTAACATTGTGATATTTGAGTCAAATTTAGTTGCAGAAATATACTGCAGCTTCTAACAACCAGTTTGATGTGAAATGTGGTATTTGCAATATTCGGGTCTCAGAAGGCAAATGCATGCATTCAATTGTAGCCTGCTGGCAGACTTGTGTGCAATAAATGTTATATTTGGGACATTTATATCTCAGAAGGTGATGTTTTGAACACGAGGGTCTGGTTAGCACAGTACTGTTTGTGCATCAATTTGCTCATTGCAAGCAGCATGTGATTTCAAAGCCAGATCTTAAAAATACAGTGTTGTCATCTTCAAGAGTGTTTGTTCTTCTTGAGTGCATTGTCCCTGCAGATCTAAAGCCCCATCCCCACTTTTATTCGTGTACAACCATGCAACAATACAGCAGTCCAACAGTCCAAGCAACTTGCTGTCTGGCTTTATCCTGCGGCTGAAATATTGTGGCCTTTATAGTTTTCACTGATGAATGAGATGCGACACCTACAAGTGACCAGAAAGTGCTATATGTATTAACATTCCACCATGCTGTAACACACATTCCCCCTCCCCTTCCACATCTACATAAAACTGTGACCACACACTTCTTCATGGAGACATTGCAATAACAAGGTGAACTGTTCCATTTGTCATCTCTCTCATAAAACTGAGCATTTAATCAACTCGGTTTGATTTTTAACACGCAGACATCATACAAACTCCATATGGCCTGCTGTAGGGTAGACACACTGGCCCCCATCATAGCAGTTGGGCATGTTTTGAAAAATACAATCAGAAAAGGAAGGAAAGGATGATTTGAACAGCCAGTTCTCTCAGCAGTTAATTCCCATCAAATGTACACTAGATAACTAATAGAGGCAAATGTCTGATTTCTCTGCTGAAAATATGACCAAGAATCTTTTTGCTCATGATGCTCCTTTTATGTTTTGCAGGAGAAGGAATCTTGGAAGCTAGCTTTGTGGAATTATTCAGATAAAGACAGTCATATTCTTCTAAAATAATTTAAATGAGGTGTAAATGACACTTGTGTTTTGTAGTTGTCATTTTTTTTCTTCTCAAAATCATAGAAAATCATGACTAAATAAAGACTGGCATCCATTTCATGAGACACGAGTTAAGAAATTATTTAATGGAATATCAACATGTTCTTATATACACCTGCTTCCATGAAGCAATGAAATATATACTAACAAATTTCGTGTGATTTTTTTTCTCAAAATCATAGAAAAGCATACGACTAAATAAAGACTGGCATCCATTTCATGAGACACAAGTTAAGAAATTATTTAATGGAATATCAACATGTTCTCATATGCACCTGCTTCCACGAAGCAATAAAATATATACTAACAAATTTCGTGTGATTTTGGAAGATACTTGCCTATGTACCATGTCCTCTGCAACACTGAATCAGACTGAATGAGCCTGTGCTCGAAGCAAGCCTCCAGTGCAACAAGCTACTGTTTGTGTGGGGCGTTGCACCAAGCCCACAACATATGCTTTATCATAGTGAGCATCCAGTCTTGTACATGGCTGACATATCTCCAGGAAATATGCGTGCACACGATCTGAACCCCCAACACACATCATGGTGTTTCAAAGTTGTGCCACTGCTGCACACTCTGGCTACAAGCTACACTGCAGCATGCAGGACCTGTTTCACACACTCCTCTGTCTCAACCATCATGCTGCTGGCTTTAGCCTCTTGCAGAACCAACCAGGCTTGTAAGTGGCTTGGTGGACAACAGCTCCAACAAAAGCTGTGGACAGAAACTTTCACGTAGGACTCGTTTGCGCAGTGCAAGGCGTAGCAGCTTCACACAGGACTCGTTTGAGCAGTGCAAGGCGTAGCAGCAGATAAACTCTGATCCTAACCCTGAAACTTCTTCCAGAGGTCTGCACATGCTACATGTTCGCACTGCCAGCAGCACAATCAAGACAAATTAGCAGCAGAGCGCTACTGACGGTCACAAGTATTCGTCGATGTCGAAGCCTTCATTGTTCTGATTTTCTGTCGGTATAAGTGGAGCTTCATCTTTTTCATCTTCATCTGAATCGGACACCTGGAGGTCGTTGTTAATGTCTGTGCCGCTAGCTCCAGCTGCTGATGCCAGAGCGCTGTTCATGAAAAACTCTGTTGGGTCGAAGCTGATTTCATCATCTTCCATCTGCGGCCCCACGCCACCCGCTGGCCAATCAACTGCCACAACTGATGCATCTGGAGTTATGTCGCAGTCTTGTGCTGACTCATCAATGTACTGATGCTGTGCCCCTTGCAAGGTATCTTCTCGACTCTGATCTTCTTCACTTTCACTTAGTTTGCCTGCAAACATTGGCACACAAGAAAACTCAACCACATGGGATTTTTTTAAGGCACCACACAAAGCTGATTATGATAATGAATAAGCCATAAACATGTAGAACAGCAGATCTAGAAGTAAACTAAACAGTATCATATCTTGTACATGACAGGGGAGAGCATAATATGTGAACATCAACTTCTGGAAGTTCACTTGTTCACAGTTTCTACAAAACGGAAATGCTGCAAGCAGGTTCTGCGCAAAGTGATGTACTTGCCTAGAATGTCCTCCTGCTCATGTGATTCCTCAGCATCATCCGCATTTTCATCCTCATCTTTGAAATGGTTTTCAGAGATATCATAGTCTTCATCAGCATCCGCTTCATCCTGCAATTACAAACAAGGGCCCTTTTCTGAGATTACTGACAAATGCTGACCATTTCCTGAAATTATATATGCTTACCTTTTCCTGAAGACGCAGACAAATGCTGAGCATTTCCTGATACTGTAAAGAAATGCTGACTGTTTTTCAGTTACCTGGGGATAGCGACGTTTTCTACTGGGGCGATAGTTTGCTTCGCTGTCCACCTCAAAACCCTCTCCTTCAATGTCAACAAACTCTGAATCAGAGCCCATCTCCATATCCTGAAGACATGAAGCACAATGAGCATTGATTTATTAAGTACCATTCCTCTTTTCTGCCTAACTCTCCCACCTCACCCCACGGCCCACTTGTAACCCACTAACCCTATACTCTATTACATGGTGCACATTTCATTGTGGTTACTTTTAGGTACCAAGCAACAAAGAAAAACTGGTACTGATATGATTGATGGGTCCAGGGAAAATCGCTAAAAACAAAAGAATAATTAACAAAGATTCACTTAAATTTTTTCTGATCTATGGAAAACCTGGGAAGCAAGCGTACACTAACCTGATGGAGCCCTTGGTTTTGGGATAAAGCTACACTAGCTGCATCGTCTTCAGCAATGGTGACATTTTCTTGCAAAACAAAGCTGTCCAAACTCTCATTGTCTCCACCTGTCAAACAAGTAATCCAGAAAATCCTGAAGTGGATTTCAGAGACCAGAAGCTGTTGTTACACTACAGCCTTAAACTCTGACCTTCAGGCAGACTATATTTTTCCACTACTGAAAACTTTCATTTGAAATATAAATCTTAACACTTGCCAACATCTAGATGTGACCAGTCCCAGCAGACGCGACCAGTTACAAACTGTCATGGCCTTTTTATAGGTAATCCAGATGCTGATCATCCAGTACAAGGAATGAAGCAGCCACTCACCCAAAACACTGTCATCCTGGTTGAGTGAGGTGCCCGTCAAAATGCTGTCAGACTCTGCAGCATCCAGGGCAGCTTCTTGAGAAGCATGAATGTCAGCCTCCAGCTGTGCGATATGCTCTTCATTCTGTAAGCACAATCTTGTGTCCCACTAACTGTTAACAACACTCATTATTATTAAATAAACACAAGTAATATTCACTCAAACCTTTAAAAGGGCCAATGCAAACTGCTTTAAAAGTCGTCAAGAAATTACCCACTCAAAGAAAACATGCACAAGGAACCCAAGGTACCTCAGACAAGCACTCGCGACAAACTTCCATCATTCTCCTGGCGGTCTGGGTGAAGCTGCTTTCTGGGCCATTGTAGTTGAGGCTGTTGACGTAGATCAGTTCCACATCCTCCATAAACTGATCCCGTGTGTGGTACTTGTGGTCCTGAACATTCTGTCCACATAACACGGTCAGTTACAATAAACTACTCCCATGTACAATTTATGGACTACGGTGCATCGGATACATTTTGCTGTGCAAAATAACAATGAACCCTTGCAGAGATGGAACAAAATGAGTATTTCTGTGCCCACAGAAACCCCACTGCTGGCGCGAATGGAGAAAATGACTGCAGTGGCCACGAGGACTGTGATCACAATATCAATAAAAACCAACAAAAAAGACTGAAGAACCTTAAGCAGTGTGGCAAGGTCCATGGGCTTCTTGATGATGTCATAATAGTCCTTGACATTCTTCTTGTTGACTGGCTGCTGGAACGGCCAGGACTGCACACAAGGGAAATCTCCATAATACACTGACACATCTTGATCTGAATCACTTCTAATGTCTCATAATTCATAAGAATGCCTCATTCTAGCAGTACATACTGTCATAGAAGGAGCATCTCACTCTAATGGTTCATCCTGTCACGGAAGGAACATCTCATTCTATAGATTCATTCCGTTGTGGAACATCTGACTCTAACGGTTCATGCCGTCATGGAAGGAACATCTCATTCTATTGCTCATACTGTCATGGAAGGAACATCTCGTTCTAACGATTCATAATGTCTAAGAAAGTCCTCATTCTAAAGGTCCATCTGCTGGTGAAAAAAGCTAGCAGATTTCAGTGGAGCAATTTAGTAAGTTCTCATCTCATGGAAGAAACATGCACATTCTAATGGATCACAATGTCATGGAAGGAACATCTCGTTCTAACGATTCATAATGTCTAAGAAAGTCCTCATTCTAAAGGTCCATCTGCTGGTGAAAAAAGCTAGCAGATTTCAGTGGAACAATTTAGTAAGTTCTCATCTCATGGAAGAAACATGCACATTCTGATGGATCACAATGTCATGGAAGGAGCATCTTCTCATGGTTCATATGCCAGTTACAAAAGCCTAGCAACTTTCAATGCAGTTTTGTCTGCTTCCAACATTCTGAGGATGCAGTTAGCTTTGGTACAAACTTTCTGCTGCAGAAAGGATGTCTTCATTTTTGCCGCAATCATGTTTTCTGAACTATAACCCCCAGGTTTCACATTTTTCCAGTGTGTCATCTGTTTCTTACACTAACATCTTGCCAAGCTTACTGGCACTGCTAATCTAAACCCTGTGAGAAGCTGCACAAGGAACCAGCATGCCATCTGCATGTGTGAGAACACCTTGCCCTCACCTCAAGGGAAACAGCTCTAGGAGGGAGTGCCAGGATACAAAGTAGGAGTCTTGCACTCCTAGTATCCATAAACATTTCACTGCACGAAGTCATGGTTTATGCAAAAATCTATTCTAAACATGAAACATGATACACTCACATTTTCAACAGCTTTCATCTTCTGCACAATGCTTTCAAAGATGTACGACAGCGCCACCTGGTCATTGTCATCAAGAAGAGGGTTGATGGCCTTCTCCAGACGCATAAATTTCTGCTCTCGCTGTTGAATATTCACATAATCATCACCATTAAAAAACCTGTTCTAACTGGCCCAGGAAGAGGTTTAAACATAGACTATTCATATCCAACTGTTCAGGAAAGATTTCTATAGTTATCTTGTGAGTCTTTCATGCTGTATGACCCTTTAGTCTGCAACAATATGCTGGATTGCCATGATGAAATACATCTCAGCAAACCAACAATTCAAGAACATTATCTGCACAATATCAACAACAAAATACACAAAGATTTTAAAAATTGTATGTTTTTTTTAAAAAAAAAAGCTGCCACAACTTGTTTGTGGTCTTCATCACTGTGTTTTGTGTTTTCCATGGGTAAAACACGAGGTTGGGGAAAGGGAACTCCACTAACAAGTTAGTTTGCAATGAAGCTAAAGGGTGATATTCAAGTAAGAACATATTTCTGACAGAAACGTTTTGGAGTTTAAGAGTTTGATTTGTGTTTGTGGGGCTACAATTATTTTAGATTTAGAAAAAAACAGATTTAGATTGTAATGATCACAAGCCCTAAATAAAAGAGTTCATGCTCAATATACGTAATTATCATCAATAATCAACAAAAAGTCCACAGGTCATAACCAAAGAGAACTGCAAATGCAAACACAAAAAGGCTCACAAGCAGGTCCTATTGCTGGAACAAATATAACCTAAAACAGCACCAAGAACAAATGGCTTACAGGGAGGACACTTACCTCAGCAAATCTCTTCAGGCAGTGTTCGAGCATGGACTGGGCTGTCAGCGTCAGCATATGAGGTGCTCCTGCCAGTGGCAAATCGTTTCAGAGATTACCGACACTCACAAAGCCCATTCATGCGTAGCAACATTCTTTCTGCATGTTTACATACACAAATCACTCGCTTAAAATCTGCACCAATTTCTCGAATACATGGTTGGAAATTTCTGTTATACATGTATCTACCAGAATGTACAGATTTCATTTCTCTCTAGTTTCTATTCCTCAAGTTTTATAGTCCAGGACTATGCAGGACACACAGTATGTGACTGTAAATAAGCCTGGAGTGAGTTGCATGGCCATTTGCATCACACATCATTACATAAAGATGTACATAAAATATGCAGTGCCAATGGACCTTACATCCACTTTTATGACTCAAAAGCCAGATACAAAGAGATGTTTGCAACACATGCATGCAACCCAGCTGCAAGCTGCACTACAAGACTTGCCATTGTACAGCTTGCTGTTCTCCACAATCTGGTTGAGGTCATTGAGGAAATCTTCCCTAGACTGGTATTTCTTGTTACGAACACTCTGATGACAGACACAAACTACAATATATGCCATCAACCACTACAAGAACAATTTTCTCTACTGCTTGACGTTCATATCATTATCTAGTTCTGGGCTTAACAGTCATGATGCCAGTGATGGGAACCCAGTGGATGACATAACTTTATAAGGCCAGCGTGTAATTATGAAGACAGGGGAAAAAACACCATTCACCTCAATTATTTTCCACTATCAACTATGATATAACTATATAACCCCAGTGTGTATTATGAAGACAGGGGTAAAAAAACACCCTTCACGTCAATTATTTTCCACCATCAACTCAAACTGAGAAAGTTCTTCCAAAATTTGAATGCAAACATGACAGGTGGTCTGACAGCTGAAGAGTGGAGGGAAAGAGGAAAGTGGAAAAGTGAGTTCAAAGTACATTTTCAAATGGATATAATAACAAATGCACTGCTCAGTTCTACTGATCAAGTGGTCAGACTGTTTTCAAGTGGTGACTTTTTTTCCTGAACCCACAAGCACCCACACACCCATGCATGTGCACATATGCACGCACGCACACATTACTTGGAGGACCTACTGACTTCAATGATAGCTGCCAAAGTTCTGTTTGCTACGAACACTCGGTTACGAAAGGTCCTCCAACACTTCATGTGCTACACCACTGTATTTCTAGTGACTTCTACAAGACTTTTAGTTCTAAAAACACAGATCCACACAAGCGTTTACCTCCCGCATGCTTTGAAGGTCCATAGGCCGCTTAATAATCCTATAGTAATCTGGTACCTCTTTCGGATTTACAGGAAACAGGAATGGCTGAGTCTGAAAACAATGACCAATCCTGTCGTGATATTAAAAGAGATGAGATATGGATTTAAAAAAAAGAAAAAACTTATGCCTTGCACAGTTAAATCAAAGGCAGGAATACACTATGATGCTGAAATATTTATTTCCTTAAATGGGTTCAGGGCAACGAAAACCTGTTAAGAAATTACTACATCAAACAATCAAATGAAACCAATGCTTTACTTACATTTGGTAATGCCCGCATCTCATTAAGGATCAACTCAAACATCGAGGACAAAGTTACCAAGGGGTCTGTTCTCCGTCGATTAGAGGACTGCTTGGGTTTCTGCAAAACAAATGTCTCCTCTTTACAACAAATCTCCCTATCTTATGACAAATCTCTCCACCTTATAAATATTTCAATTGCACTGTTTGTGTATGCTTCATTTCTTGAGATGCACTTTTGAATGTTGTTTCTTATTTTAGTATTTGTGTCAGTATTATGTTTCACAGGGACAACAAATCATAAACATACATGCAACATATTAAGCCCCTTTAAATTTGCATAATCTAATAAATGCAAACAATGACTACAATCATGCATATGCTAATATCCACAGGATGAAGAACACAGCTGCATACCTTCAGATAATCGCAGTGGATGGTGCTGCCAATACGACGTTTCTTTTTCGCCTCCACGGCCATTTTGGGTACTTTCAATACCAGGGATTTTCGTCGTATGTTTTCCGCTCTGTGTGGATAACACTTCAATTTTAATTTGAACTGTCTCTCTGCTTCTCACTGGAAACTTCCATAACTACACAAAAGTCATCATGCACTGAGCACTGAATAAAGGCTAGGGCACAACATGGGCTAGGACACAATACAAGCTATGACCCGAGCAGTTTCAGCTACATCTCTGACACACACAGTTGAATCACATCAGAGAAAAATATCCAAATTTCTTGCTCTAAATTGGTGTTTCTTTACCAATACTTACCATGACCCAAAGTACTAATATCTCAATTAGTGATCTCTAAACCCACCTTCCAAACAAAAATGCAACTCCAACAAGAGGTACTGGCAGCGCTCAACATAACCGTATGCAGATGCATGCGACCTAAGAAGTTTACCGTAGCCAAACACGTAGCAAAGACAGGGCCAAAAGAAAGGAACTTTCTTTTTAACGGCACTAGTCTTCACACAGCTAACCCTCGGTCCACAACGTGTGCATACAGAGAATCCATATTAAATGTAATCAGCCCGCTCACTAAGCGAGTGCTGACAACTAGGATCCAAAGACAAACACAACATAGGACAATTGCATCTTTATTAATTATAATTTGCACCTTGAGGATTTCATGTAAGCTCCCTTGGTCGCGTGCGTCTGCATACGGTTATGTTGAGCACTGCCAGTACCTCTTGTTGGAGTTATCTTTCGATAATTTAAGGACTCGGTCCTCATTTGTTCATTATTAATTCAAAAATGCAACCCTGGTAAGCCCCCAACACCCCCCACCCACAGAAGTAAGTAATGACCCACCTTTCAAAGATCACCTTGGAGACGGTGATCTTGGTGCCCTCCACATTGATTAGCTCCTCGTCGGCCACTGGCAAATTTTTCTCCTCTTCCTCTTCCTGCTCCTCTGTCATCGCCACCTGCACCGGTCCTGTCACGCCTCCTTTGTTGTACATTGGGCACTCCTTGTTTGTACGCATGTGTCCAATTCCACCACAAGCCCCACACTTCATCTGTACACATGTCACAATAATCTGAGTTCTCCCAGAGCAGTTGCTAACAATATCCATGTTGTTACTGACAATCCATTGTTTGCCGTTAAAAATTTTACTTGTTAAAAACGTCACATTTTCAACAAGCACAGCATTTTATCTCCACTCACCTTCAAAAGAACAGGATTCTCTTTTTTCTTTTTGGGCTTTTTGGGAGGTGGGGGGGCCTGAGGTTTTTCTTGGTTCCGCTTGATTCGCCGTAACTGTTCCTGGAGTCTGTTTCAGATAGAAAAATTTATCTCCATAGCCTCGATGCTTCTGTCTGTTCACATGATTTGCCTTACATTTATAACCCCACATGAGGGGAAATGCAATAAACAACGAGTCTGTTTGCATGATTTGCTTCATATCTATAAGCCCGCAAGGCAAAGCATACAACAAATACTCTGAGTGCATGGAAGCGGTTAAATGCCAAAGCATCTTGTTTATCTGTGTCTAAAACAAATATCACTTATTATGTGATGATAAACTATAACTACAGGTAACAAAAAGGTTTAGCAGAGCATGACATTAAACGTACCTTTCTCATTTGCTCTGTCCAACAAGTTACTATAACATTTACTTGCTCAAAGGTGATCTGTAGTCACCAGAAAATATCAAAAGTATTTACTTCTCAGTCCCGTAAGTTGACCATAGTTTTATTTGCTCAACAATTAAATGTACCTGTTCCAAGCAAATCGGTAATATTAAAGCCATTTTTAAGGTCAGCAGATGGGGAATAAAGACTGGTTTTTTAAAAAAAACAACTTCCAAACCCAATTTTTTCATTAGGGGAATTTGGGAAGTGTTAAGAAAACTCCAAACTTCATGGTCTATGATGAGATCCTAAACACTGGCCAGTAATTGAACTCCCACAGCATGCCTCCCCCACACCCCCAAATTGCACTAGACACTTTTTCCTGTAAAATCTGCAGCGTGAACAAAGTGCAGATAATTCATAAACATTTCATATGTTCCTGGTGATCCCAATTCAGTATTTTGTACAAAGTATCTTCTTCCTCAAATGTTTGGGTCTGCAAGAAATTGCAGTAACTAGACAAACCAGAGCATGACTGCCACTTGTAAACAGGAGCTGTGGCCAACCTGGTCATTCATCACCATGTTTTCAGCAACCCATTTGCAGCACATTCTTCACTAACTCACCTCCGTCTTTCCTTTCTCATCTCTTCTTTCATCTGGTCATCCATGGCAGCAAACTGCTTTCTGCAGGACAAACAAGTAAACCATCAAGGATAACTGCATGAAACACTCCAGAAACCTCTGGCATTTCCCCACCACATCAAAGGCGTTAACACATTATGGCCATAATTACACCAAACAAGTTGCTCACTGTAGACACACTTCTCTTCTAAGATGCACGAGTTTCCAGAATATTTGAACATAAGCTGAAAGTTCAGGATAAACGGTGGAACGGTGTTTATAGTTTTATTACAAAGTTTTGCTAGAAAATATTTTTCCTCAGCTTTATTAAATATGTATTTCAGTGCATTATTCAATCCACAGGCAACTTTCCATGGTCAAAACCTCGCATCTCTCGCTCAATCAAATCTTTCTTCTACGCTGAGTCAGCTGTTTCTTCCTTTCCACAAATCTTCATCATCAGACAAGTATCCACTATTTTAATAACGGTACAACCAGTACTTAACTGGGACACTAAGGATACTAACATGAAGCTAGGATCTTTGGTCTGGCGGATCCGAACATAGGTATTGATGACAGCTGGATTCCGAACAATTTCTGATCGCGTGTATTGTTTTCCAGTCTCATCCAGGAAGGTTCTGGTAATCTTGAGTTTACGGCCTTCCTGTAGAATGCAAACACACATAAACACTCACAAAATATTCCCAAACATTTGTAAATTTTTCTCTGATTCTTCTTGACTTACTGAATCAAATGCATGCAGATTTTGAGTGCTTTAAAAAAGTAAAAATTCACTCTCAAATGTGATACAGTGACAAGCAGTCTCAAAAACAAAAATCATCACCAACGCAATTTTTAAAAAATCTGCATATTCAGGTGAAATAAACATAACAAAATTAACTTTTTACTTGCATAAACCTAGGTTTTCATTGATATTATGATCCAACAAAGTTGCATGCCCTGACTTATCGAATTCACCTCACAATAAACCCAGTACTTTATTGTAATCATAGTCTGAACGCTTTAGTCATTTTTCTTCACTCACCAAATTTAAAGTGTCATCACGGGAGGATGACTTGCGATCCTTCTTGTCCTTGTCTTTATCGCCCGTCTCTCCCATCAACATTCGCTGAAGCTCCCGCCGCTCTGCCTCTTCCTTCTCCAGACTGAGCTGTGATTGAATCAAGCACACAAAACTGGGGCTCGCACTTTGTCCAACGTGGCAAGAGCTGCCTCTTCCCCCTCCAGAATGACATACTATTGCATTAAACATACGAAAATAGGAGTAATGTCTAGGGTCATGTCTGGGGGCCAGGAGAAAAGAATGATTTTAATGCAGACCATCGCCTTCAGTTATGGCAAAGCACCCTGTCACACAGCACTGACAGTTCACTGATGAACAATGGTCTGATGATGTTACGCCAGTGGCTGTTTGCTAGGTGGCCAGTGTTCTAATTTTTTTTTGTGGTGACTTTTAAAAGGGCTTAAAACAAGCCGGTAAGATGGAAAGGGAAGTAACTCATGTTTTCAGGTAAATGAACCATTTACCTTTAGAGTTACCTCTCTTAACCACAAAAGAGACTATATTAGAAGGGAAAACAAAGCCATTTTCCGACCCCGCTAACTGCTACAGTGTTTACTCAATGGCCCTCCACCATCTTGTGTGTTTAGTTTGGATACTCTTTTCAATGCAGCTTTTTTTGCACAGAATTCACATCAGACGGATTTCAGGTAGGAATAATTTTATTCTCAAGTTTTACTTTTAAACTGTGTTGAAATAATGTTTTTATCGGTGTTAGGTTTTTCCCTACATTTTTAAAACATACAAAGAGACTACAGGGAAACCATGGTACATAAGATGGCTACTACGGGCAAAGTTATGGCCATTTTATGCCATCAGCAATGTGTATTCTCCGTATATATGCTACACGACTACATTTTGCAAACCTAGTTTAGACACCAGACAAAGCCCGAAAGATCCGAAGTTCCAATCCTCATGCGTATGGCAACCAATAAATGAAGCTACAGTGTGTTTTGAATACGATTAATGCCACAGGCACCACAGGAAAAGCCCAACAAACCTGTGAGCTGGTCTTCTTGTTGGACAGCATGCTCTCAATGTTCTTGCCCATCTCCTCAAAGTCTGAATCTTCCCCAGACGTGGATTCTTCATCTGTTGACAGTGTTTCTGCTGAGGTCAGAATTCTACAAGACACAAAGCACACCAATGAAAGCCTCTTGGCCCACTGTACACTTGCTCATCTCCACCAAGTCACCAAGACAACTGACAAAAAGGTTCTATTGCCTGCTGGTCATCACCCCACCATAACCCACCATACCAACCCTAATCAACAGATTCTGCTTACAGATCACACAACTGCAATACCCCAATGCCGGTGAAACTGAACCCATCATATGCATCATGAACCTCAGGTCAATCTCTTGTATCTACCAGCATGGCAGGAACATGGTCAGGACTAACTGCAACAATAACCCTGGGTATATGAACTTAAGTAGGAGGCAAGGACTACTATAATCAAGGACATGCACAGCTAATTTTCAGACTTCGCTAGCGAAGGCCAGTTTCTGAGCCAGCGATACCGGCTGGCTCAGTGCCAAGCAGTCTATTATTAGCACCATGTCACGTTGTCTCGGCGCAGTGATATAGAGTAAAATAATTTAATGCAATTTCATTACTTGCTACAAATATAGTTTATTTTAACAATTATTTATGTCATATTTAGTTTATTCAATAACAAATAAGGATGTGATATCCAATAAAATTTCTTTATTTTGACCCATAATAAGTGAACTATTTTTGAAGGCATAAGTTTAGAACTGGAAGAAGGTACAGTTCCCTTGCGTGTTCGATACGAATTTCTCAGTCACTCAGTGCTTTGTTCTCAAAGTTTTGTAGCTTGTTTTGTATCATCATGCCTAA